>SJYX01009010.1:154521-174072 GCA_006410675.1 Oreotragus oreotragus
TGGAGAAATGCTAGTTTGCTTTCCTTTCGAGCGTCAGTATGAGCTGTCTCTTATACACATCTAGATGTGTATAAGAGACAGGTTGGGGGGTGGGCAGGGTTGGGAGAAGGGAGGGGCCCTGAGAGAGCCAGGGTCACAGGCATTACTAGTTCACTCTGGACACAGGGTTTTCTTTACTTATGTCTGCATATTAAGTTACAGAACAGATAGAGGGAGGTGAAGTGGGAGAGGTCACTAGTAAACAAGTGAATAGGTAGATAAATACATTCAGTATAAACAGTGGCGAGAATCCCAATAGACCTTTCTCCAAAGAAGCTCTTCAGATGGCTCATATCCCCAGGAAAAGGGGATATTACACAAAACTTCACATTCATGAAGGTGGCTGGACTCAGAAAGACAGATGATAAGGAACATTGAAGATGTGGAAACACTGGAACCCTCATACACCGCTGTTGGTGCAGCCTTTCTGGAGAGCACTTTGGCATGTTCTTCAAGAGTTAAAGAGAGTCAGCTTGTGACCAGCAAATCCTCTCCTAGAGAGAGGAAGACATGCCACACAAAACCTTGTAAACAAATGTTCATAGTCGCATTATTGATAAAAGCCAAGACATGGAAACAGCCCAGATAGCCATCAGTGGATAAATAAACAAAATGTGGTCTACTTGTATAATGGAAGATTTTTTGAGTCCTAAAAAGCAATGAAGTACTGACACATGCAGCATCCATGGCCGTGATGGGTGAACCTTCAAAACATGCTGCTGAGTGAAGGAAGGCCCTCACCATGGCCATGTATTGCGATTTCATTTATATGAATGTCTGGAATAGGTAAACCCATAAAGATAGATCAACTCTTCACGACCTCATGGATTATACAGTCCATGGAATTCTCCAGGCCAGAATACTGGAGTGGGTAGCTATTCCCTTCTCCAGGGGATCTTCCCAACCCAGGGGTCGAACCCAGGTCTCCCGCATTGCAGGTGGATTCTTTACCAGTTGAGCCACCAGGGAAGCCCAAACCCGTAAAGATAGATTGTAGATTGGGGATTGCCAGGGCCTGGGGATGTGGAAGAATGAGGTGCGTGCGTGCATGTGTGCGTGCTCAGCCACTTCAGTCGTGTCCAACTCTGTGCAACCCCATGGACTGTAGCCCGCCAGGCTCCTCTATCCATGGGGTTCTCCAGGCAAGAATACTGGAGTGTTTTGCCATTTTCTTCTGCAGGGGATCTTCCAGATCCAGGGATCAAACTTGTATCTCCTATGTCTCCTTCATTTGCAGGCAGGTTCTTTACCGTTAGTGCCACCTGGGAAGCAAGGAGGAGTGAGGAGTGGTTACTAATTTGTGTGTTTCCTGTTGGGGTGATAAAGATGTTCTATTCAGTAGAATTGATGGCTGTTACGGTTGCACATGACTGTGGATATACTAACAAGCACTGAACTGTACACTTCAGAAGGATGGATTGTATGGCTTGTGAATTACATCTAAACAGAGGGCACTGTGCTAAGTGAAATAAGTCAGACAGAAAGACAAATATTGTGTGATCTCACTTATTTGTGGACCTCAAAAACTGAACTCATAGAAACAGAGAGTGGAATGGTGCTTGACAGGGGAGGGCAGGGATACGGAGCTGTTGGTCAAAGCATACAGACTTCCAGTTATCAGATGAATAAGGACTGGAGATCTAATGTAACAAATGGTGAGTAAGTTATCAATACTGTAGTGTACACCACAAATTTGCTAAGAGAGTAGATCTTAAATTTCTCTACCAAAAAAAGAATGTAATTATGTGAGGTGATGGAGCTGTTGGCTAACCCTATTGTGGTAATCATTTTACAATATATACATGTAGCAAATCAACCCATTGAACATTTTAAACCAACACAATGTTGGATGTCAGTGATATCTCAATAAAGCTGGGAAAAGAGGAGTGATGAAGTGAATGGAGGGAGAAACACAGCCCCTCAGGCATAAATGGCCATGTGTGGTCTAGGGATGAGAGAGGAGGCCTGGGTGATTCTGTGCCAAAAGGCTGAAGGGATATCCAGGAGCTGAGGTTGAGGGGTCTGGCAGTTGCCATTGGTAATTATGAGTACTTTGGGATTATGTTCAAAGGACAATGAGAAGTCTTTAAAGGCTACAAAACCCAGCAGTTACATAATCTAAGTTGTATTTTAAATAGCACTCTCTTCTTGAATTGCTAGGGCAAAAATAGATTGCTGTTATAGCTGATAAAACCAGATAGACATCATTAAAGTTAAAATTTTAGAGTTAAAATTAGCACATGGTTTTCTTCTTTGAATTTATTATGCATGCTCAGAAAATGAGGCCAGCAAAATTCTTATCCACTAATAGCACAAAAGGAGTGCATTGTCACGTAAATAATAATGTAAGCTTTTGACTTTTTACCTGGACTTTATTCTGTTGCTTCTAGAAATTAATAGCTACCAAACACAAGTGAAGAATTACACTCTTTCATCACTGTTCAGCAGCATATGAATATCAAATACAGATTTGGTTTAATTGCATTTAATAGAAAGAGTGCAAAGAAGCATCCCTGGCAGAGGTCATGAGGGGGAGTGCCAAAGCTTAGCTACTTGTTGAATGCAGAATTCTTTTGGCGTCTTGGTTGAAACTGTGAAGAAGTTACTGGAACTAATGACTGAATTTCAGAGGTTCTGAGGTTCACACTCCCAGATGAGAAGAGTTTGGCTTTTGTGGCCCCAGGAAGGGCAAGAGAAGATCTCAGACAACAGGAAACACAGCTGCAGTGCATAAAGACAGCTGAGAATGTGCATACATCCTTGGGCATCAACTCAGGGCCCAGGCAATGGGAAAGGACAAGCTTGGGGGGGCATTAGCCAGGGTCCCAAAGATGTCCAGGTTTTTGTGCATCCATTCCTATTTCCTTCAGGTGCTAGGCCTATGAAGCTTCTGGAAAAGCCAGGTTCTCTTTTGCAAATGGCAGCGTCGTTGGGAAGAAACTTCTCTTTAAGGCTCCTGACTGTGACATTATCAAAACAAACAAACAAACAAATGCAGGGGGCGCACTCAAAAATAATTACAGTAGAAGATTTAGGTACCCTCCTCCCCAACCTACCTCACACAAGCACCACTCTAGGGACCTTCAAATACACTAAAACCTGGTGAAGAGAATCCACAGGGCTGCAGAGAAGGAGCCCGAATTCTTAAGTTAATTACCATTATCTTTTTTGAAATCATCTTTATTGGAATATAGTTGGTTTACAGTGTTGGGTTAGTTTCAGGTTAGTTTCACAGCAAAGTGAATCAGTTATACATATACATATATCCATTCTTCTGTAGATTCTTTTCCCATATAGAGCATCACATCTTAGAAAAATGAAGAGTCTCTGAAAGAAAACATCTTGTAGGCCTGGAGTGTTTGTAACAGGCATTTTTTTTTTTTTGAGGCAAGGAAAAACGACTTTATTTGGAAAGCCAGCTTGTAACTGGCTTCTTGAAAGATGTTATTGATCTGCCCATGAGTGCCTTTCCAAGCTTTCCTTGGGTTTTTGGTGGGAAAGGAAAATTTGTTTTCTTATTAAAATACTGGACCCCAAGGGGAAGAGCTATGTCTCAGTGAGTGATAAATAAGGAGAGGGGATATGATGCATTCAACAATTAAAAAAAATTGAACTGTGGTTGATTTACAATCTTGCATTAGTTTCAGGTAGATACAATAGGTCTTCGTTGGTTATCTACTTCAGAAATAGTAGTGTGTATATATTAACCCCAGACTCCTCATTCCCCACCTAACCTTGCCCCCCCCACCCATTTCCCTTTTGGTAACGGTAAGGTTGTTTTCAAAATCTATGAGTCTGTTTCTGTTTTGTAAATAAGTTTATTTATGTGTGTGTGCATGCTAAATTGCTTCAGTCGTGTCCGAATTTTTGTGATCCTATGTATGACTGTAGCCTACCAGGCTCCNCCCATTTCCCTTTTGGTAATGGTAAGGTTGTTTTCAAAATCTATGAGTCTGTTTCTGTTTTGTAAATAAGTTTATTTATGTGTGTGGGCATGCTAAATTGCTTCAGTCGTGTCCGAATTTTTGTGATCCTATGTATGACTGTAGCCTACCAGGCTCCTCAGTCCATGGGATTTTCCAGGCAAGATGACTGCAGTGGGTTGCCATGCCCTCTTTCAGGAGATCTTCTTGACCCAAGAATTGAAACCGCATCTCTTTCATCTCCTGCATTGGGAGGCGGGTTCTTTACCACTGGTGCCACCTGGGATGCCCGAAGTTTATTTATATCCTTTTTAAAAAATTAGATTCCACATACGAGTGATATGATATTTGTTTTTATCTGACTTACTTCATTTAGTTTGATAATCTCTAGGTCTATTCATGTTGCTGCTGCTGCTGCTGCTAAATTGCTTCAGTCGTGTCCGACTCTGTGTGACCCCACAGACGAGCCCACCAAGCTCCCCCGTCCCTGGGGTTCTCCAGGCAAGAACACTGGAGTGGGTTGCCATTTCCTTCTCCAATGCATGAAAGTGAAAAGTGAAAGTGAAGTCGCTCAGTCGTGTCCGACTCTTCATGACCCCGTGGACTGCAGCCTTCCAGGCTCCTCCATCCATGGGATTTTCCAGGCAAGAGTACTGGAGTGGGGTGCCATTGCCTTCTCCACCATGTTGCTGCAAATGGCACTATTTCCTTTTTATGGCTGAGTAACATTCCCTTGTGTATGTGTAAAGTGAAAAGTGAAAGTGAAGTCGCTCAGTCGTGTCCGACTCTTCATGACCCCGTGGACTGCAGCCTTCCAGGCTCCTCCATCCATGGGATTTTCCAGGCAAGAGTACTGGAGTGGGGTGCCATTGCCTTCTCCACCATGTTGCTGCAAATGGCACTATTTCCTTTTTATGGCTGAGTAACATTCCCTTGTGTATGTGTACCACATCTTCTTTATCCGTTCCTCTGTCGATGGACATTTAGGTTGCTTCCACATCTTCGTTATTGTTAATAGTGCTGAAATGAACATAGGGGTGCATGTATCTTTTCAAATTATAGTTTTCTCTGGGTATATGCCCAGGAGTGGGATTGCTGAATCATATGGTAGTTCTAGTTTTAGTTTTTTAAAGAACCTCTATGGTATTCTCCATAGTGGTTGTACCAATTTACATTCCCACCAACACTGTAGGAGGGTTCCCTTTTCTCCATGTTCTCTCCAGCATTTATTGTTTGTAGACTTTTAGATGATAGCCATTCTGACTGGCGTGAGGTAATATCTAGTTGTACTTTGGATTTACATTTCTCTGATAATTAGTGATGTTGAGCATCGTTTCATTTGCTTTTTGGCTATCTCTATGTCTTCTTTTAGGTCCTCTGCCCATTTTTTTGATTGGGTTGTTTGGTTTTTTGACAGAGCTATATGAGCTGTGTATACATTTAGGAGATTAATCCCTTGTCAGTAGCTTTGTTTGCAAATATTTTCTCCCATTTGGTGGGTTGTCTTTTCATTTCGTTTATGGTTTCTTTTGCTATGCAAAAGCTTTTAAGTTTAATTATTTGCTTATTTAAACTTATTTGCTTATTTTTGTTTCTATTTTCATTAAGAGGTGGATTAAAAAAAAGACATTGCTGTGATTTATGTCAAAGAGTGTTCTGCCCATGTTTTTCTCTAAGAGTTTTATAGTGTCTGGTCTTACATTTAGGTCTTTGATCCATTTTGAGCTTATTTTTGTGTATGGTGTTAGAAAGTGTTCTGATTTCATTCTTTTACATGTAGTTGTCCACATTTTCCAGCAACGCTTATTGAAAAAACTGTGTTTTCTCCATATACTCTTGCCTCTTTTGTCATAGGTTAACCATAGGTTTGTGGGTTTATTTCTGGGCTTTCCATCATATTCTATTAATCTGTTTTTGTGTCAGTACCATACTGTTTTGATTACTATAACTATGTAGTATAGTCTGAAATCAGGGAGCCCGATTCCTCCAGCTCTGTTTCTCTTACCCAGCATTGCTTTAGTTATTTGGGGTATTTTGTGTTTCCATACAAATTCAAATTTTTGTTGTTGTTGTTTTTGGACTCCTTTTCTTGGTGGAGGATATCAGAGATGGTATCTTCTTATGTCTATGGATTCCTTATACCACACATAGCCCTAATAACAAGCTACTTCACTCCTGTTTCTAAAAAATTACAGTGGAAAATGAAGAGCATTCTGAAACCTTATAAACACAAAGAGTTTCAGTTCATGGAAACTTACGTAGAAGCTCGTGAAGTCATCATCAGGTTGTACTTAAGTACAAGTCTAGAAATTAATTAAGGAAAAATAGCATCACAGTGGTTATGGCTTCTATTTCATGTCAACAGGACTTAGAAGTTCTTGCAATGAGTGAGTTGGCACCAAGGTAGTACTGACTGTGGTTCACCTCTTTGGGCACGGAATTGTAATAGACAATGAAATATGAAGTCTACTTCAGTTTAGTTCAAGTTATATCGCATCCTTGGAAGAGAAAGAATTCAGGGTATTATGTTTTGCTCACTTCTACCATCTTCTCGCTTGTGTACAGAAACCCTTTATGCCTTGTGAACTTTCCAAAGCATTCCACAGTGCTGTTGGGTGATAAGTTCTCTTTGGTTGTTTTTGTATCAGAGCTCATGAAAAATGGGGATTGGCAGTGTTCCCCATCACAGTCCAAAACCTAAAACGAGCAGTTAAATTCTACATGTCCATGCTTCTCTCCCCACCTCATCTTCCACTCCAGACTTTGAGTAGGAATATACTCTGCTTCTCCTTGTAATTTCTCCCCAGACTGACTCTCTTCCTTGTGGGGCAGGGGTCACTACACTCTAGCCCGTGGCCCAAACCCCGCCCATTGTCTGTGTTTTTATGGCCTGTGAGATGAGAAGGGTTTGTACTTTTCAGAATGATTTTAAGAAATCAGGAGGTGAATATTCTGGGTAACAAAAAGTCGGACACGACTGAGCGATTGAACTGAACTGAATATTTCATGGCATATGAAAATTATATCAAATTCCAATCTGTGTCCACAAACTTTATACTGTAACCCAGCAGGCACAATCACTTATGTGTTGCCTAAGGCTGCTTTCAAGCTAGAAGGCAGAGTTATGACAGAGACAGTGTCCCCACAAAGCCAAAAACATTGACTAACTGAACTGTTACAGAAAAAGTTTACTGACCCCTGTTCTAGAAGTTTTATTACATCCTGAAGGTTTGCTGTGAGCTGCTAACATGGCCCAAGAGAGATCAGTGGTTCAAAGTTAGAGCAACTGATCCCCATCTACAGTGACTCACTACTGTGGCCCTGACTCCCCAACAACTCTCATTTCAGGCTCTCTCTGGTCACTAAAATATTATGTCCTTCTCTGCTGGGAAAGATGCTGAAAGGGGATGCACAGAGGGCATGTAGGAGAGAAAAGAAGGATGTAGTGAGCTAATGTCCTTAGCAATATAGTCTAGACGATGCTTCTCAAAC
Organism: Oreotragus oreotragus; assembly: GCA_006410675.1. Taxonomy (NCBI): domain Eukaryota; kingdom Metazoa; phylum Chordata; class Mammalia; order Artiodactyla; family Bovidae; genus Oreotragus; species Oreotragus oreotragus. The sequence continues at coordinate 161,976 of SJYX01009010.1, forward strand.
TGTAACGTGCATTTCTATTACCCAGAGATCTTGTCAAAATGCAGAGTCTGATTCAGGGGGCCTGAGGTGGGGCTTGAGATTCTGCATTTCTCTCTAGCTTCCAAGTGATGCTGGTGCTCTTGGTCCACACCACCCTCTGAGTGGTCAGGACCTTCTCCACCCCTGCCTGTCCCACTGACCTGGTCCCATTTTCATCTTTGAATTTCTGAAATACCCATAAATATGTTCCTAGGTGGTGATGGATGGCTCATATATTAGATCTTTTTATTTAATCTTCTTACCTCATGCTTTATATATCTTATCAGAAATAGTGTTTTCTAGAACTGGGATAATAAGTCTCTCCTCCATTAACTGANGGTATTCTCCATAGTGGTTGTACCAATTTACATTCCCACCAACACTGTAGGAGGGTTCCCTTTTCTCCATGTTCTCTCCAGCATTTATTGTTTGTAGACTTTTAGATGATAGCCATTCTGACTGGCGTGAGGTAATATCTAGTTGTACTTTGGATTTACATTTCTCTGATAATTAGTGATGTTGAGCATCTTTTCATTTGCTTTTTGGCTATCTCTATGTCTTCTTTTAGGTCCTCTGCCCATTTTTTTGATTGGGTTGTTTGGTTTTTTGACAGAGCTATATGAGCTGTGTATACATTTAGGAGATTAATCCCTTGTCAGTAGCTTTGTTTGCAAATATTTTCTCCCATTTGGTGGGTTGTCTTTTCATTTCGTTTATGGTTTCTTTTGCTATGCAAAAGCTTTTAAGTTTAATTATTTGCTTATTTAAACTTATTTGCTTATTTTTGTTTCTATTTTCATTAAGAGGTGGATTAAAAAAAAGACATTGCTGTGATTTATGTCAAAGAGTGTTCTGCCCATGTTTTTCTCTAAGAGTTTTATAGTGTCTGGTCTTACATTTAGGTCTTTGATCCATTTTGAGCTTATTTTTGTGTATGGTGTTAGAAAGTGTTCTAATTTCATTCTTTTACATGTAGTTGTCCACATTTTCCAGCAACGCTTATTGAAAAAACTGTGTTTTCTCCATATACTCTTGCCTCTTTTGTCATAGGTTAACCATAGGTTTGTGGGTTTATTTCTGGGCTTTCCATCATATTCTATTAATCTGTTTTTGTGTCAGTACCATACTGTTTTGATTACTATAACTATGTAGTATAGTCTGAAATTAGGGAGCCCGATTCCTCCAGCTCTGTTTCTCTTACCCAGCATTGCTTTAGTTATTTGGGGTATTTTGTGTTTCCATACAAATTCAAATTTTTGTTGTTGTTGTTTTTGGACTCCTTTTCTTGGTGGAGGATATCAGAGATGGTATCTTCTTATGTCTATGGATTCCTTATACCACACTTAGCCCTAATAACAAGCTACTTCACTCCTGTTTCTAAAAAATTACAGTGGAAAATGAAGAGCATTCTGAAACCTTATAAACACAAAGAGTTTCAGTTCATGGAAACTTACGTAGAAGCTCGTGAAGTCATCATCAGGTTGTACTTAAGTACAAGTCTAGAAATTAATTAAGGAAAAATAGCATCACAGTGGTTATGGCTTCTATTTCATGTCAACAGGACTTAGAAGTTCTTGCAATGAGTGAGTTGGCACCAAGGTAGTACTGACTGTGGTTCACCTCTTTGGGCACGGAATTGTAATAGACAATGAAATATGAAGTCTACTTCAGTTTAGTTCAAGTTATATCGCATCCTTGGAAGAGAAAGAATTCAGGGTATTATGTTTTGCTCACTTCTACCATCTTCTCGCTTGTGTACAGAAACCCTTTATGCCTTGTGAACTTTCCAAAGCATTCCACAGTGCTGTTGGGTGATAAGTTCTCTTTGGTTGTTTTTGTATCAGAGCTCATGAAAAATGGGGATTGGCAGTGTTCCCCATCACAGTCCAAAACCTAAAACGAGCAGTTAAATTCTACATGTCCATGCTTCTCTCCCCACCTCATCTTCCACTCCAGACTTTGAGTAGGAATATACTCTGCTTCTCCTTGTAATTTCTCCCCAGACTGACTCTCTTCCTTGTGGGGCAGGGGTCACTACACTCTAGCCCGTGGCCCAAACCCCGCCCATTGTCTGTGTTTTTATGGCCTGTGAGATGAGAAGGGTTTGTACTTTTCAGAATGATTTTAAGAAATCAGGAGGTGAATATTCTGGGTAACAAAAAGTCGGACACGACTGAGCGATTGAACTGAACTGAATATTTCATGGCATATGAAAATTATATCAAATTCCAATCTGTGTCCACAAACTTTATACTGTAACCCAGCAGGCACAATCACTTATGTGTTGCCTAAGGCTGCTTTCAAGCTAGAAGGCAGAGTTATGACAGAGACAGTGTCCCCACAAAGCCAAAAACATTGACTAACTGAACTGTTACAGAAAAAGTTTACTGACCCCTGTTCTAGAAGTTTTATTACATCCTGAAGGTTTGCTGTGAGCTGCTAACATGGCCCAAGAGAGATCAGTGGTTCAAAGTTAGAGCAACTGATCCCCATCTACAGTGACTCACTACTGTGGCCCTGACTCCCCAACAACTCTCATTTCAGGCTCTCTCTGGTCACTAAAATATTATGTCCTTCTCTGCTGGGAAAGATGCTGAAAGGGGATGCACAGAGGGCATGTAGGAGAGAAAAGAAGGATGTAGTGAGCTAATGTCCTTAGCAATATAGTCTAGACGATGCTTCTCAAACTGTAACATGCATTTCTATTACCCAGAGATCTTGTCAAAATGCAGAGTCTGATTCAGGGGGCCTGAGGTGGGGCTTGAGATTCTGCATTTCTCTCTAGCTTCCAAGTGATGCTGGTGCTCTTGGTCCACACCACCCTCTGAGTGGTCAGGACCTTCTCCACCCCTGCCTGTCCCACTGACCTGGTCCCATTTTCATCTTTGAATTTCTGAAATACCCATAAATATGTTCCTAGGTGGTGATGGATGGCTCATATATTAGATCTTTTTATTTAATCTTCTTACCTCATGCTTTATATATCTTATCAGAAATAGTGTTTTCTAGAACTGGGATAATAAGTCTCTCCTCCATTAACTGAATCATGAAATGGGCTAAGTTTGCCTTCAGTCCCTGATCCTCTTGTCTTTTCTGATCCCCTAGTTTCTTAGGGGCCCCAGGCAGAAGCCTCTTAAGGTTTCCTACTCTCTTTTTATTCCTGGCATGGATCCTCCATTCTAGTCCCTTCCATCACTCTCGGGCCTCCACGAGGAGCATACAGTGGAATATTATTGTATTGTATTGCTAGGAGCAGGCACGCCAGCTCCCTCATTTGGCTGGCAAGCATACCAGGACCTAGAGAATTGGCATGAGGCTCCCAAGGTAACCAAGCAGAGACCAGGAAGCCAAGGCTGCCGACTTTCAGCTCTCCAAATTTACTCCCTCAGCCCTCTTCTTCTATCCCAGAAGAGTGCGTCAAGATGGCCTAAAAAGTTGCCAACAGTGAAATGGCCTCTGAATATCAGGGTGCAGATATGTCACACTCCCCAGTAATGTGCTTGTGGTGAGACAGGATCTTTCTGAAGTGACTCTAATGGTCGTGACTGTAGATTTCATGATGAGCTCCCTGAGGACAATAGCTTTGACGCTCTGGGCCTTTTTCCACCTCTGCATCTTCACTGAAAGGGATTGCTTACCTGGCTTCTTATGTTAGAATGAGAAATTGTGGTAAAATTCACATAAAATTAAAAAGCGAGCAATTCAATGGCATTTAGTACATCCACAGTGTTGTGCAACCATTGCATCTGTCTAGTTCCAGAACGTTTCATCACCCCCAAGGGCAACCTCATACATACGCGCATTTACGTCCCATTCTTCCATACTCCCAGCGCCTCGCAACAGCAGTCAGTTTACTGTCTCTGTGGACGCCTGTTCTGGATATTTTGTGTAAATAGAATCATACAATACATGGCCTTCTATGACTGCCTTTTTGAGGTTCATCCAAGTTGTACCATATATCAGTTCTTCATTCCTTTTCATGGTGGAATAATATTCCATTGTAGGCATAAACCATAAATACTTTCTCCTTTCAACCACTGATGGACGTTGGGATTGTCTTCACCTTTTCACTATTGTGAACAGTGCTGCTGTGAGCACTGCTGTTTAAGTATCTGTTTGAACCCGTTTTTTCAGTTCTTCTGGGTCATATACTTACTTTGGTGTGGAATTGCTGGGTCATATGGTAATTCTGTGTTTAACTTTTTGAGGCTCCACATTTCATTTGAGTGGTTTTACGATTCTCCCATTCTGTCCCACTATTTCACAATACGGACAAATGAAATAATCAAGCAATGGAGAAATATCTCACTATTTATCTGTACCTGTCCTTCACCAAATGCTTTTAGCCAAATGAATATATTTCATTTTATACTATTTATTTTCTGAGTCCACAACTTAATGTAGGAGTTTCTGAAGGACCAGAGATTTGTCCCAAGTCAGCAAGCAGGGAAGTGGATGAGGGAACACACAAATCCTGGATAACCGTCAAATTGCCTGTGAATAGTTCAGAACCGAGGTGGGTTTCTTGGGCGTGGGATGTGTTTTGTCATGCAGGGCCTTGCATGCAGAAGGACCCCACACTTGGTTTATTCATGGGCTCTGGCTCTGTCTTGACAATCTTGATAATTTTTGAACAAGGAGCCCTACATTTTCATTTTGGTACTGGACCCCATAAATTATGTAGATGGCCCTATAAAGGACTGCAAGTCTCTCTGGTGGTTGCCAGAGAAGCAGGAGATGGGAGGAGGGGAGAAATAGATGAGGGAGATTAACAGTTACAAACTTTCAGTTACAAATTGAATGAGTCACGGGATTAAGTTTACGGCATGGGGAATATAGTCAATTACATTGTAATAGAAATGGCAACCCACTCCAGTATTCTTGCCTGGAGAATTCCATGGACAGAGGAGCCTGGCAGGCTTTAGTCCATGGGGTTGCAGAGTCAGACATGACTGAGCAACTATCACTCACTCACTAATATTTTGTATGGTGACTGATGGTAACTTGACTTATCATAGTGATTTTTAGAAATGTATATAAATACTGAAACCCTTTGTTACACACCTGGAACATAGTGTTGTAGGTCAGTTATATTTCAACTAAAAAAATAATGTAGACACTGGAAAGAAATGCATCAGAATACTAATGGTGATTATCTCTGGGGGTGTGGAGATTATGGGTGATTGTTATTTTTTACATGACACTTTTATGTCTTTCTAGTTGTCTGCCATGAACACATATTGCTTCTGAAATTAGAAAGAAAACAGTTGTTTAGTCGCTAAGTCATGTCTGACTCTGCAACCCATGGATTGCAGCACACCAAGAAAATAATAATATCATTAAAAAAAAAGAATTGATAGTTTCCATCTTATATAAATCCTGCACCCTAAACAACAAATTCTAACATCTTAAACAAATTTTAAAATGGGAATAAAAAAAGATATGACTGTCACTCCAGGTGGAGGCATTCCAAACGTGGGTGGGTACTAAGTAGAATGGTGATAAAATAGCTCAATGATATTTAAAAACACAGACAACAGACCAAAGCCAGACAGTTTCCACAAATGAATTTGCTGCATTGACTCTCGTTGGCCTGAGAAACAAACTCAAAAAAACCTTTGCAGGAACCTGAGCCCCAAAAAGGACAAACAGAGAACACATTCCCTCTGTTGAGTTAGTCACTCAGTCGTGTTGGACTCTTTGCAACCCCACAGACTATAGCCCACCAGGCTCCTCTGTCCATGGGATGCTCCAGGCAAGAATACTGGAGTGGGTTGCTATTTCCTCCTCCAGCAGATCTTCCCCATCCAGGAATCAAACTTGGATCTCCTGTATAGCAGGCAGATTCTTTACAATTTAAGCCACCAGGGATTCCCTCTGCTCTCCAGGAAAAGGTTGGGGAGGTTTCTGTTCTTTTGCCTTCAAGAAGAACTGAGCAATACCCCACAGGCTTGGAAGGGCCTGGTAAAGTTGAGAGCAGAATCCAGTCTCAAGAGATAAGCTTTACAGAAAACAGAATAGTTTGGCAATAGGCTGCTAAGCCTTTTCATTATGTTTTGGCTGCAGAAGTGTTCAGCCTTCATGGGCTCAAAGAAAAATTAATGTGTGTCTGATAAGCCTAAACCTGCCCTGCCCTTTCCAGTAGAAGCAGAGAGAGGAGGGCCTGGTTTTTTCCTAAGGGTAAACAGGTTTCAAGTTCAGGATGTAATCCCAACTGGCCAAAAAGCTGATAGGACCTCCCTTATCTGCTCCATCTGCTGGCTTTCAACAACCTTTTGCAATTGCTCAATTATGACACGGCGAAAGAAATCTTGCCAAGAGCACCCTTTTCCCAAGCTTTCCTTAGTTAAAACAGCCTGCACAAGACTAAGAGTGAAGAGCTGGCCGTCTCTGTATTTACTCCAAGTGGGTAAGGAAGGTTTCCCAGGAGGAAGATCTTCCAGGAGAATGGTTAGCTAAGTGTTTCTGTCCAGAGGCCTTCCAACAAACCAGATGAGCTGTGATGCAATTATGGAGTTCCATGGTGTGTTTCAAGGAGAACTCATAAATGGTAGTTAGGCATCAGGCAGCCATTTGGGGTGAACCCTGTTCCAGGAGAATCCAAGCTGGATACCAAAAGCAGAAAGACTCACTTTTATAGGGAAAAATGAGTGGAGGTGAGTATTTGGTGATAGTAAAAAATATATTTGCAGTTCTTATAATGAGTTTTCTTATATGTCTCCTATAACATCTATCTACAACCCTGATTTGCCTTTACAGTTCATTGCCTGAGTTTGTTGTTGTTGTTTTTTAAAAAAGCTTAAGGTAGAAATAACAGGGGCAGGCTCACCTATAGTTCATAATTTTGTTGAGTTTTGTAAGAGGGAGATCCTGTGATATGTTTATCCTCCATCCTCTTAACCTCCATGGCACAAGTTTGGGCTGTTTTCACACAATCTTTTGTTATTCAATTGCTAAGTCATGTCTGACTCTGCGACCCCATGGACTGCAGCATGCCAGGCTTCCCTGTCCTTCACTATCTCTCAGAGTTAGCTTAAACTCACGTCCATTGAGTCGGTGATGCCATCCAAGACTGCAGCACGAAAGGCCCATCCTGTATCTTTGCATGAGTAATCCACTCCTCAGGTTTTTCAAATGGTATTGATTCTGATCTGCCTGGAATTGCTTGAATTTGATTCTGTTGGAAGGTAAAGTGATACTAGAATAGCTTTTCTACTACTTTCTCCCTCCTTGAGGGCATGTATCTCATTATATTGACTGTTGTGTTCACAGGGCCCTGTACAAAGCTTAGTGTACATTAAGTGCTTAATAAATGTTTCCTGACTTACCATTGGATTAAGTAAGCAGACAGAGACGCTTTCAAGATCTTTCATAGCCTGGTAACCATAGCATCGTGGTTCAGAGCAGAGATCATAGAACCAGCTTACTTGGTTTTGTGTCCTAATTCTGTCTCTTCCTACTTGTGACTCTGGTGGAGTTTCTTAACCTCTTGTGCCTCAGTTTCACCATCTTTAAACTGGGTATACTAATAAGATCTATCTTGCAAAGCTATGGGGATTAAATGAGTTAAAACTGACAACAATGCCTGGAAAATTGTAGGCACTCAACTGTTGTTAGCTCCATTATTTACAAAAATGTCCTGATGGCTCACTTCCATGTTCTCCAGCTTTATTCTGTCCCCACTGTTTCCCAACCAAGTAATCTTTTAGTGAAATACTTTCCCGTAATAAATCAGGATGTATGCCCTCATCTCTCTTGAGATGGCTGCATTTTGTAGGAGCCAGTGTCTCCAGATATATCCTTGATGAGGTGTGCGTGCTAAGTCACTTCAGTCATGTCTAATTCAGTGCGACCATATGGACTGCAGCCTTCCAGGCTCCTCTGTCCATGGGATTCTCCAGGCAAGAATACTGGAGTAGGCTGCCGTACCCTCCTCTGGGGGAATCTTCTCAACCCAGGGATTAAATCTGTGTCTCTTATGTCTCCTGCATTAGCAGGCAGGTTCTTTACCAATGCTTAATAAATATCCAACTGGCAAAAAAGGAAGGGGAAGATGGTCTTTGGCAGCCATTTGAAGCTCTTAGGGACTTAGGGATTTATATTTAATACATTTTGATGAATCCTTTTCAGTTATCCAAACTAAGAAGGATTTGCTTATGCATGGCTTTGCTTGAATGGCTTTGGTTGATAGCCTGTATTTTCCATTAATTCTAAATTTTAAGATGGGAACCAAGTCAAGAGAGTGAGCTCAAGCTCTTTGACAATACATTTCTTTACATCCCCACCACTTCCGAAAATGTCTGCACATGTTTCTTGTGGGAAGTTTGAGAAATTATAAATATGCCAAGTGTATCTTGACCCATTCTTCCAAGCATATCTCTTAGGCTGCTGGGAAGATCTAACTCTGAATTGTACTTGACATCCAGGGGAGAAGGACCTGGCAGTGAGCTGACACCTTCCAATGCAACCTAGATCTGGAAGCTGGAGGAGGAGAGGCCGAGACCCGGGTGGTGAGTGTTTATAGCTGAAACTTCTTGCTGGTTTTTGAAACAGACATTTGTTGGTTTGTGTGCCCTGCCAGCAGTGGTCACCCCTGAATTCCATCCACCAACACCAGCTCATCTCCATGGTTTACCATTTACTTCTTTCTTCACATGTTATTAGACTCCACAAACAGTGATCAGGTAGCACTAAATGAGGGCAGGAAGGGAGAAGAAGCAGTATGTACAAAATGGTCCACATTGTGGAAGAAAAAAGCAAATCCTACTGGGCTGCAAACTGGAGGAAAAGACACTAAAAATTAGCGGAGATTACAATGGGGGTTTAATGTGCAGCTGATTTTTATTTTCTTCGTTATGTACATCTGTATTTTCTTTAAATATCTGTAAAATACTTCTACTTGAATCACATAAAAAGGAATTAAGTTCTATTTAGAAAGCTCTCCATGTGATATGGGTGAACTGGTTTATCTAGCACCCCTGTGGTCCAGGGGTGCCAGTCAGAGCCTGCCTTCTGCAAATGATTGTGCTTTGCTGGTTAGTTTTAGCTTGGTAGGTCAATAAAGGGGGGAGCATCCATGTGGTCATGAACCACCATGATTTGCTTTCTTCAAGATGGGTGTGATTTCGCAAAAGCTACCTCTTGGGATGGAAGGTTAGACTTGCTGTAGACATTTTACTTTCTTATGAACTTATCTCTTTGTTTTTTACAGCTCTGTCTCTGACTCACAGGATCTATGGATGCCCAACAGATATTGAAATTTTAACTCTTGTCTTCCAATTGGAGCTCCAAAAATAAGCTGCACTGTAGTCCACCAAACACCTTTCCCCAAAGTAAAAAACAAAGAGATAAGTTCATAAGAAAGTATTTTTTGAGTACAGCTATAAGCCAGGCATGGAGAAGGCAATGGCACCCCACTCCAGTACTCTTGCCTGGAAAATCCCATGGAGGAGCCTAGAAGGCTGCAGTCCATGGGGTTGTTGAGGGTCGGACACAACTGAGCAACTTCACTTTCCCTTTTCACTTTCATGCATTGGAGAAGGAAATGGCACCCTACTCCAGTGTTCTTGCCTGGAAAATCCCATGGACGGAGGAGCCTGGTGGGCTGTAGTCCATGGGGTTGCTGAGGGTTGGACATGACTGAGCGACTTCACTTTCACTTTTCACTTTCATGCATTGGAAAAGGAAATGGCAACCCATTCCAGTGTTCTTGCCTGGGAAATCCCAGGGATGGGGGGAGCCTGGTGGGCTGCCATCTATGGGGTCACACAGAGTCGGACATGACTGAAGTGACTTAGCAGCAGCAGCAGCAGCATAAGCCAGTCATGTTCAAGTTGCTGGGGACACAAACTGAAAGTGATCAGATGAAATCTGACCCTTTGGAAACTTGTATTCTATTGGATTTGACTGATTACTGTGCACATGTTGAATTTCTTCTAGTTGCTGATCCTTGGGGGTTCATCTGAAAGGAGGAGAATACTTTTTGATGGCTTTTCCTTTCTCTAAGAATGTGATCAGGATCAGGAAACAGATAAAGTCTTAAAAGAAGACAAGTAATTTCAGTTTTGGCCCAGAACCTCAAGAGGCTAAAGGCAACGCCCAGACAGATCCCTCTTTCATGGAGGGATTGGTGTGATGTGGAGGGGATGGAACAAAAGGCAGTGGCTGGCCTGTGTAAGAACAACTTCAATCATCTCCCTGCTTCCCCTCATGGTCCTCAAGTTGAGAATTTGGGAATTCTTTGACCCAGAGAAAATGAGGAGCTAGAATGAAGGAGATGGTAGATGGCCACTGCAAAGGTGTCAAGAAGCCTAAAAATGATGTAGGATGAGGAAGCCAGCCATAGGACCTGGGGCTGGAGTTGGGAGCAAAGAGAGGAGACGACCCAGGAGGAGAGGGGTGATGTGCCAGCCTTGCTATCGGATGTGTGATGGAGCCCTGGGCTCTTTTGTTTAGATATTAAAGGCAAGCCTGGGCCTAGAAGACTGTGCTGTGTGGGGAGTTCAGATTGCTCTGTAGTTGTGACCTTCTCTTCCAGTTGGAAGAGCAGTTCATTGGCAGATTTTTAGAGAATTCCCAACAGGTTTATTGGGTTGGTCTTTATGTTGCCACACTTCTCCGCAAAGTCAAGAAATTTTAAAAGATCCCTGGAAATTTGAAGGTCTCATTTAAAAGCCATTCACTCATACTTGGAAACAAACTTTCCCGAAATGAAAAGTAGACAGGATATAAATTGGAGCTGACGTCATGTAACCCTCTGAACCAATCCCCGTAGTTTTGTGAAACTGTTTGCAGGATACGTTATTTGCAGCGGCCTCATGGGTCTCAGCAACCCACTATATTCCGATGAGATCTAGAACTAATCTCAGGAAAAGGCAGAAAGGCTTTTTAAGCACATGGTTTGGACATGCTCCTTGCCTACCAAGAAGAAAGTGTTATCCACAGAGAAATGCTGCTTCAGTGAAAAGCTGATTTATCAGCAATCTATTTGTGCCCACTGCTTTGTGTACGTAAGAAACGAGGGACACTGATCAAAACTCGTAGCAATGGGGCAAGCGAAGGGTGGATCCTGCTGCTCTCCCTTCCAGCTTCTACTCAACCCCTCTATCCCCACCCATGAAAGAGCAACTAAACCCGAGGGAAGCCCAGTTTTCACTGAAGAGACAGATTCACTTTCACCAGAGCAAAGTCCCACTTTCCCCAAAAGACACACACCCATGCACAGTGCAAGCTCTGACTTTAAACTTTGGGAAAGCAGATGCCAAAAGCTGCACCTTGGCTTGAGAGAGCCCCAAGTGGCAAATTTCCTCTCCTCTGTGTTTGCCAAGAGTGAGGATGCAGAGGAAACTTGGAGCTCCCAGACTGCCTCCCCCAAAATGTAAACTTCTGTGAAAGAGATCGCTGTCTTCACATCAAGGGCCACACCAGGTCACCAACCATAACAGCAGCCAGGCGGGTCAGCCACGTGCCCGTCCATCTTCCACGTGCGGTTTAGCCTCTGCACCACTTGGGCTTAACCTCTTCTCTTTGGAGGGTGAAACACAAATTGGATAATGGCGAATGGTTAGCATCAGAGGATTTCATAAGCCTTTCATGCATTGGCTCTCCTAAAGCTGACTGGAAGACCAGAGAAGCTTCTCCTGTTATTACCCTTTAGCTCCTTACCTTGGTGCTCTATTTTGCTCCCTTAAAGCTTTTAATGCCCAGATAAATCAGAGCTTTTATATCTCTCCCACTTTTTTTGCAATCAGAGTCCTCTGCCTCCTAATCTAGGACTGAATGTGTCTAATGGCTCATTTAGTGGTGATCACTCTCTGCCGTGCTTTCTCCCCGGCAGAGAGGTTTTCTGCACTGATGAGGTCCCAGTCCAGCTCAGCTTGCAATCAGGTTTTCCAAAAGTTGCCATTGATCTCCTTAAGGATAGAAAAGGGGAATGCCTTAGAGGTCAAGACAGAAAGCAAGCAATGGGGCATGCCAGAGCTAAAAAACATGTCTAGGCCTTAGTAAACATAAAACCAAAAAACAAAACCCAAGCCCCATGCTGCTCTATTTCTGCCCTGCAGGTTCTTTTTTTTTTTTT
>SJYX01009010.1:175260-264268 GCA_006410675.1 Oreotragus oreotragus
TAGTGATATGATTTTGATTTTTATTATCTGAATCAGCTTGAAGCATATGCCAAAGATATTAACACAGTGATTTCCTATCTAGAATTTTCTTCAGTGGCAAAATGCTTAATTATAACTCTAATCTTATAAATATGGCTGGAAACCCTCAACAAAACACTAAGGAATTGAACCCAGTAATATATAAAATGAATTATACTCCATAACATGTAGAATCTATGTTAGTAATGCAAGGTAGATTAATATTTTAAATTAATTAATGTAACACATTACCTCAACAGAATAAAGGACCTAAACCACATAATAATCTCAGTAGACACAGAGAAATTCAACATCCATTCATGACTGAGAAAAAACAAAACAAAAAACAACAAACTGGGAACAGAAAGGGATTTCCTCAACCTAACAAAATCATCTAAAATAAAACCAGAACTTGGAAGGAAAGTTATGACCAACCTAGGCAGCATATTGAAAAGCAGAGACATTACTTTGCCAACAAAGGTCTGTCTAGTCAAGGCTATGGTTTTTCCAGTAGTCACGTATGGATGTGAGAGTTGGACTGTGAAAAAAGCTGAGCACCAAAGAATTGATGCTTTTGAACTGTGGTGTTGGAGAAGACTCTTGAGAGTCCCTTGGACTGTAAGCAGACCCAACCAGTCCATTCTGAAGGAGATCAGCCCTGGGATTTCTTTGGAAGGAATGATGCTAAAGCTGAAACTCCAGTACTTTGGCCACCTCATGCGAAGAGTTGACTCATTGGAAAAGACTCTGGTGCTGGGACGGATTGGGGGCAGGAGATGAAGGGGACGACCGAGGATGAGATGGCTGGATGGCATCACTNAATGATGCTAAAGCTGAAACTCCAGTACTTTGGCCACCTCATGCGAAGAGTTGACTCATTGGAAAATACTCTGATCCTGGGAGGGACTGGAGGCAGGAAGAAAAGGGAACGACAGAGGATGAGATGGCTGGATGGCATCACCGACTCGATGGACGTGAGTTTGAGTAAACTCCAGGAGTTGGTGATGGACAGGGAGGCCTGGCATGCTGTGATTCATGGGGTTGCAAAGAGTTGCACATGACTGAGCAACTGAACTGAAATGAGTCTGACCATCTCTAGGTCCATCCATGTCTCTGCAAATCTCTGCCCTGCACATTCTGATCTGTGGTGAACCTGCCCCCCTTGGTGTCTCTGACTCAGCCCTGGAATCCCTGTGAAGGCTGTTGGCACTTGTCCTTCCCATTGTGCCTTTAAACACCTTGCACCGTTTTCAATCCAGCACATTCCTTCTGGTTTTGTAACTGTCTACTTGTCTGTCACATCTAACATCTGGCACCTTCTCCTCTGGTCTGTGGTTTTTGTGCATGTTCTTAATTAGTGCCCAGTAAATGCCATCTACTTTTATTCCTACAGAACAGGGTTTGTTAACTTCAGTGTTAGTGACACATGGAGCCAGCTCATCCTTTGTGGTAAGTACTGTCCCATGTGCTATAGGATGTTTAGTGGCAACCCTCACCTCTAACTCACTAGATGCTGGTAGCAACCCTAGTTCCCAACCTCCCCAAGTGGTGGTGATCGAAACCATCCCTGGGCGGGGAGAAGGGGTGGTGAGATGGCCCTCCTTCCCCTGACGCTGAGAAACCCTGCCCCAGAATAAGACTAAAAATGTGAGTGCAATGGTTTCATCCACGTGGTCCTTAATGACATGGACTCTCCAAAGCTATCATGTGCATGTGTGTATGCTAAGTCACTCAGCCAGAACTGCCCTTTATTTTTTCTTAAAGACGAAAACACCAATATTTCACCAATGCAGCTTTAAGTCCTCTTTTAAAAATATATTTTGTAATCATATTAACGGCTTCCCTGGTGGCTCAGATAGTAAAATCTGCCTGCAATACAGGAGACATGGGTTCGATCCTTGGATCAGGAAGATCCTTGGAGGAGGGCATGGCAACCCACTTCAGTATTCACGCCTAGAGAATCCCATGGACAGAGGAGCCTGGCTGCCTACAGTCCATGGAGTCACAAAGAGTCGGACACGGCTGAGTGACTGACACTTTGATTTCATTTTCAACCATACTAAAGTCAAAAAAAAAAAAAAAAAAATCCCTGAGAGGTAACTTTACTTACAGGCTCTCTAGGGTAATAATAAGAGTAGGGAGTGTGGATCCACTGCTTCAGTTTGAAATCCAGTTCTACCAGATACTATCTGTGTGATCTTAGGAGCATCACTTAACCTGTCTGTGCTTCCTCAGCTAAATAATAACCCAATTGATCTAAATCATAATCTAGAATTAATAGTACCACTTACCAAAATAGATTGTTGATACAAGGGTTAATACTTGAGTCAATATTTGAAAAACTGTTAGGATAGTCCTCAGTGCAAAACAAGCAAGCTATTAGCCCAAAGCCAAGAAGTAGGGGGATTTTTAAGAGGTTTCCAAATGATGTTTGTTTAGAACCATCTGGAAGCTTAAAGTTTCTGTTGCCAGAGGGAACAGAGTAGACCCTGAAAAATATACAAAATATCTTTATAGTTGAAACATTCTGAAGCTAAATTGTAAGATTAGGGTCAGCTCTGTAAGTTTCTATGCTAAAGACTTTATCTTCCTTCAACTGTGACAACTAACTTTTGTAAGTCTAAGACACAGTGTATCTCAATGGATAACCCAGGGCATCTCCAGGCACTTTGCATGAACCCCAGTCATTGAGTTCACACTTACCTACTAGAAGCAAAGTCACGGACCCCAGCTGGCCACCATTTTTGATAACACATTCAGGTTGGTTTGGGTGTTCAGGGACTTTGCATCATTAATCTTCAGGGTACTTCTCTGTTTAAAGTTTTCTTCCTTTTACATAGATTCAAAAGCAGAAAGAGTTTAAAACATGTTATGCCTTTGTTCTCACTGTGCAGTGGTTTTTTTAACTGTCCTTTGTGATTATAATTTCATATTCCCACTGGTCAGTATTGTATTTTAGAGGCAGTGTAGTTCAGGGGTAAGACATAGCCTAGGGGCTCAAACTCCACTTCTGGGATGGAAGAGATGTACAACCCTGGGTGAAGCACTGAATTTCACCATGGCTCAGCTTCTGTATCTATAAAGTAAAATTGACAGGATTACTCTCATCAGACAGTTTTTGTGAGACTGAACTGAAAGCTCCATCTTCAGAAGTCAGCGCAGTGCAGAGCAGAACACATGGTTGAGGTCTGGAGATGTTGGCCATTAACAAGATCTTGTCACCATAGAGTACTTCATACTCTTTCAAGCAGGTTCAGTTCATGATTTCACGGGAGTGAGAATATTGTTCAAAAATTAGGGGAAGGTGATTTTAGGCCCACTTGAGAGAGATGACTGAGGCCACAAGACAGTGAGGAATTTGTCCAAGGCTACCAGTGAACTGTGTTGTTGGAGAAGACTCTTGAGAGTCCCTTGGACAGCAAGGAGATCCAACCAGTCCATCCTAAGGGAAATCAGTCCTGAATATTCATTGGAAGGACTGATGCTGAAGCTACAACTCCAGTACTTTGGCTGCCTGATGCAAAGAACTGACTCATTGGAAAAGACCCTGATGCTGGGAAAGATTGAAGGCAGGAGGAGAAGGGGATGACAGAGGATGAGATGGTTGAATGGCATCACCGACTCAATGGACATAAGTTTGAGCAAGCTCTGGGAACTGTTGATGGATAGGGAAGCCTGGAGTGCTGCAGTCCATGGGGTCACAAAGAATCAGACATGACTGAGCAACTGAACTGATCCGAACCAGTGAATTAGCACCATTTGAACCTGGAACTATATCTCTGCTCCCCTGGTGGCTATGATTCAGTTCAATTCAGTCGCTCAGTCATGTCCGACTCTTTGCGACCCCATGAATCGCAGCACACCAGGCCTCCCTGTCCATCACCAATTCCTGGAGTTCACTCAGATTCACGTCCATTGAGTCCGTGATGCCATCCAGCCATCTCATCCTCTGTCGTCCCCTTCTCCTCCTGCCCCCAATCCCTCCCAGCATCAGAGTCTTTTCCAATGAGTCAACTCTTCACATGAGGTGGCCAAAGTACTGGAATTTCAGCTTCAGCATCATTCCCTCCAAAGAAATCCCAGGGCTGATCGCCTTCAGAATGGACTGGTTGGATCTCCTTGCAGTCCAAGGTACACTCAAGAGTCTTCTCCAACACCACAGTTCAAAAGCATCAATTCTTTGGCTCTCAGCCTTCTTCACAGTCCAACTCTCACATCCGTACATGACTACTGGAATTAGTGCATCTCAAAAATTCCCGTATATTCAGATGATCTGGGAATCCCTTTCACATGCAGATCTGGGAGGGAGAGGATTGAGATTCGGTATTTCCACAGAGCTACCAAGAGATTCTGACGCTGCTAGTCCATGGAACCCACCTGGAGGAGCGAAGGTCTATAACCACTTGCATCACCCTCTGGCATTTCTGATGCCCTGATGCTCATTTTCATTTGAATTCAAGGAAAGGAAAAAAAGTGTGTGAAAGAATCACAAAACCTGCCATAAGAATAATCCCCAAAGTTACCATTTTCTCTGCATGGAAATTTGTTACCAAAATACCCATTGACCTTCATGGTATCAGTACAAACAGGGAACTCTAAACTTTGCCACAGCTCACAATCAGTAATAAAATTCTGTACTCTGTTAGCTGTTCAGAAGTCCCACTGGGACCCACAAAAGTCCCTCCACTCCCTTCCCTTCATTTAACACTAGGCATCTCATTCCCAATGGGGCACTCCATCCAAAAGAACATTTCTCTTTCTTCTGAAAACTGATTGCTCCCTCTCTGCATATATTTGTTTTTCATTTACACAGATTCTTCAGCTATTTTTGGTTTGTTGTGTTACCTAGGTAACCTCAACCAGCTGAAATAAGAACTAAATTTCAGACCACACCTGAGCTTTCCGCAGATCACATAACAGAAAGATTGACAAGGTTTGCAGGGAGGGCACTCTCTTTAATTGGAGATGGCCAAGGTATCATGAGAGCAGGTACAGATATGCAGGACAGAGTCAAGTGCAGCTTATGAAAATCAGCTCATGAACAAGACATTTTTCTCTCTCCTTTTTCCTCCATATTGGTGGGGTTTTTTTTGTTGTTGTTTTTTGGTACTTTACTTTCAGATTAAGCTGGTCTTTAACATATTAGAGGAGCAGTCAGGAAGTATTTTTGGTAAAGGGCCAGGTAGTAAATATTTTCTGCTTTGCAGACCATAAGGGTCCCTGTCGGAAGGACTCAACTCTGCCTTGTAGCTCAAAGGCAGCCAGGGACAAAATGTAAACCGTTGGGGAGGGCTGTGTTCCAAACGGGGTTTCCCTGATGGCTCAGATGGTAAAGAATCTGCCTGCAGTGCAGGAGACTTGGATTTGATCCCTGGGTTGGGAAGATCCCCTGGGGGGAGAAATGGCAACCCACTCCAGTGTTCTTCTATGGAGAATCTCATGGACAGAGGAGTCTGGAGTGCTACAGTCCATGAGGTCGCAAAGAGTTTCAAACAGACTTCATTCATGGATCTTCAAGTTCTGATTGCAATTGATTTTCATGTGTCATAAAATGTTGTTATCCTTTTGACTTTTCTTTTCACCATTTAAAAGTGTAAGAAGATTTCTCTCCTCTCAGACTGAACAAACACTGGTGGTGGGCAGGCTTTGGCTCACAGGTCATACCTAGTTTGCAAAGCTCTTTGTGAGAGTTCTGTGAGCCCAGCCAAAGGCAACATTCTCATATATTGTAATGATAAAACTTCTATGTAAAATAGCCTTCCAGATTTCCTGCGTTTGTGATGGTAGCTTTAAAGGAAAACCAAAGCTGTGTTTTGGAAAGTCCTGTAAGTGGTCTGCAAATGTTTTCCCCCCTGAGCTTTCAGTATGTGATACACGCTCATTTTCTAGGGCTGTTTAGTTTGTGAATGTGAAACTATCCACTTCCTGTGTCAACTTCAAGTAGCTGAATTTCCCTATTTGTTTGAATTCCTTTAGTGGCCCCTCATCTTGTATTTATTTCTTTTATCTCCAAAGGCTGACCATAGTCATAATAAGAGTTTGGAAACATGAGCTGTCATTTTCTGCAAAGGAATATATTCTGAACGATTCCTTTCATGGGAACCTCCTAAACTATGTATTTTTATTCTAGTAATACTGATAATGAGGGCTCATAGTGAGGCTCTTTGGGGAAGGCACCCCACCCCAGTACTCTTGCCTGGAAAATCCAATGGACGGAGTAGCCTGGTGGGCTGCAGTCCATGGGGTCGCTAACAGTCGGACAGACTGAGCGACTTCACTTTCACTTTTCTCTTTCATGCATTGGAGAAGGAAATGGCAACCCACTCCAGTATTCTTGCCTGGAGAATCCCAGGGATGGGGGAGCCTGGTGGGCTGCCGTCTATGGGGTCACACAGAGTCGGACACGACTGAAGTGACTTAGCAGCAGCAGCAGCAGTGAGGCTCTTTAAACCTTTGGTTCGTACATGTAGCTACAAGAATGTAGTGGGGGTATTTTTTCATGGGGAAATTCCACTCATAGCTCAGAAACCGATTTCCATGTAGCATTTATCTTTATAACTTGCATCTTAAGTGCACATGTGCTTTTTGAGATTACATGATTATTCTGATCCTCTGTTAGATATTCTAAGCTTACCTTTCTTTTGCACAGTCACCTATCAGATTCCCTTCTACTGTCACCATGCATAGGCTCATTAACCTCCACGACCTTGCTGTAGGAATTTCTCTGAAGTTACCAAATTCATTTTCTCTAAACACCTCCTTTGTGTGGTCCTTCCCTTTGTAGCACTAACTTCAAATGAGATACATGGGCTCTTTGGTCTGAGATTCTTCTTTTGAGGCTTCTGTAAACCATCACATAATAGTTCATCTGACAGATTGTAGATACAGATCAAGTTTACTAACCAGACCATCTTTTTGTGACCTCATAAAATTAATTTATTTCTCCTAAAAGAGATTATTTGGGGAGGGGGGGTCAGTAAAAAAAAAAACAACAAAAAAAAACACAAAAAAACCACACGTCAGAATCATAACCACTTTTGAGCCAGATGTTGTATTCCATTAAAACCACAGTGACTCAGAATCACTTCCAGTGGCCTGCACTCCTTCAGGAGGTGGGGTGATGGATGGAAGGGTACCGGCTTGCAGAACATGGGAGGATGCCCACAGACCTGGCAGGCAGTACATCTAATGGTGGTGGTTTTTCAGTCGCTCAGTCGTGTCTGACCCTTTGTGACCCCATGAACCACAGCACGCCAGGCTTCCCTGTCCATCACCAACTCCTGGAGTCCACCCAAACCCATGTCCACTGAGTCAGTGATGCCATCCAGCCATCTCATCCTCTGTCGTCCCCTTCTCCTCCTGCCCCCAATCCCTCCCCGCATGAGCATCTTTTCCAATGAGTCAGCTCTTGGCATCAGGTGGCCACAGTACTGGATGTGATGGTGGGGAGGAGCACTGGCTAGCTCCTCTTCAGATACTTGGCTTGTGTCCTGTTGCACCTTTGACAGGAACAGTGGGACATAAAGACTTTGTCCAAAGACAAAGAGAGAGAGTGAGGGTGAAGGCTGCAGCTGGAACTCCACTAAAGCACTCTGAACCAGCTTTCTGGCCTCCGACACCTGTGCTTCCATGGCTATGGGACCATGCTCCCAAGAATTCAAACCCTGCCACAACACCCTGCAGAATCAAGGACCTCCCTGGGTGGTCTGACAATAAAAGCAGAGAGTGTCCCAGAGGAAGGAAAAAATGGGCGAGAACTGTAAGTGAGCAAATCGACAGTGTTTTAAGGGCCAAGCTCTTCGCCGTCTGTTTCACTGCCAGTTCATAAAATAGAAACAAAGGAGGTACATTCAGTTGGCAACGTCTTTCTCACTTTCAGTGACTCAGTGCTTTGAAGAAAGTTGGATGAAATCAAAGCACAGCTATCTTCAAATATAGACATGCAATTTGGCCTTATGGGCTACAGTAGTTCAGAACTCCAGGCTGTTCAAATTCCTGCCCATGTGGCGATCATGCAGAAGGAAGAGCATCCCAATATCTCCCAATTAGCTGCACTGCTCGGGGGAGGCAGGAACACACACAATGCAAAAGCCATTTCTCCTGAGCTCAGGATGAGTTCTGTGGTGTCTGTTGCACAAGAGTTACCCTTCTGGTCTGATGAGGTTTGACTTAGGCTGATTTTAAATGTGCACATATTCCTTGCATCCACCTTCCAATGAAATTTACCCCAAACACAGAGCTCCCAGCACTGTTTCATTGCACCTTGCACAACTTTCCACCCTCACAGCACTGGTTAGCCGGTGAAATTCCTCCACTGAAGACTGTGTCTTGGGAAACGTGCATTTTCCCTGTTTGTTTTTCTCATGATAGTAACCTTCATTCCCTGAGTGTGTCAGGCAAAGCAGGAAACAGTACACAAGCGTGTACAGAGCACTTTACTCACGTGCAGGGCTCATCATCCTCAGCACTGTTGATTTCTTGGGCTGAACCATTCATGGGGGGCACCGCCTCGCACCATGTCATGGTTATTGTTAATAACACTGCAATGAACATAGAGTCCATGCATCTTTTCAAATGATGGTTTTCTCTGGGTATATATACAGGAGTGGGATTGCTGGATCATATGGCAGTTCTGCAGGGCTTTCTTGTTGGCTCAGATGGTAAAGAATCTGCCTGCAATGCAGGGGACCCGAGTTTGATCCCTAGGATGGGAAGATGCCCTGGAGAAGGGAATGGTCACCCATTCCAGTATTCTTACCTGGAGAATTCCATGGACAGAGGAGCCTGGTAGGCTACAATCCATGGAGTTGCAAAGAGTTGGCCATGACTGAGAGACTAACATTTTCACTTACACATGCTAGTTCTAGTTTTTAAAGAACCTCCATCCTATTCTCCATAGTGGTTGTACCAATTTACATTTGCATACACTAGATGCCAGAGGTATCTCCTGCTCCTCCAGGTATGACAACCCAAGTTGTCTTCAGACATGGCCCGATGGCCCCTGGAGAGCACAGTTGCTCCTAACTGCTTGCCATTGCTCTTCTGTGTGGGAACTGTGGGGTGCACTGGACTGCTGATGCCGTTCCTTGCAGTGTGGCTCAGTGTGAGACACGAGTCACTCTTCTCCCTTCTGATATGCAGGCAGGACAGGCAGCCATTTGAGCTCCATGAGGAAAGTGTCCCGGCTTTATCCCTAGCTCCTAGCCTAGTCAAAACAATGTAGATGCTCAATGAAACTGACAAACTGAGTTAGATTTTCCTTTACCCTGCTAATGGTTTCCCCTTTTCACTCTGCATGGAAAGTCCAGGGCTGGTGACTCCCTCAGCCTGGACTCTGGAAGGAGAAACCACTTGGGTGTTGAGTCCCAAGTCCTAGGCAGTTTCAGATCTCTATTTCTTTTTTGTAAACACCAGATCTCAACTCCAGGGCACCCCAAGAATCTTACTTACAGTGTTTGTTTGAATGAATATCTCTGTGCTGAGTAAGGCTAATCCTCTCACATTTTCTTCATCAATAAAGTTTCTTCAACTTTCTCCTTGATCCCAACTCTTTACCATCTGTCTGTGGCCTTCACTGGCCATCAGTGACCTCCAAGTCTCTGTTTCAGCTTCTCAGATCCCCACCACTCAGAAAGTCCCTTTTCTGGGCCCTCCATCCCTGGCCTTGTCTTATCACAGATTCATGAACAGTTGAGACCAGAGGCTCTTAAGGTAGAGCTCATGGGTGGAACTTAGGGAGTCAGTCTTTGAATTCTCAGCTGACCCTTTGAATGTGGGCATTTAAACCCTTCCTGCACAGAATGTCTATGGCCTTCACTGCATATCCAGAGGAATTTGAGGTGAAGGTGAAGTCGCTCAGTCGTGTCCGACTCTTTGCGACCCTTTAGGACCCAAAGGGACTGGTACAGAATCCCATTCTGAAGAAATTTGTGTTTTATTTCTCTTATTTCTGTTTCTTATTTCATTAGACTCTTTGTTAACTCAGCCCATAATCCTCATGTGTATATCAAATCTATTGTGGTCAGTAATGAGATGCAGGCCTGTTGGGTGTACTCAGTACAAGGCTCTGTGCTGTGCCTAGTAGCTTCTAACTCTTTGCGACCCCATGGACCGAAGCCCGCCAGGCTCCTCTGTCCATGGGGATTCTCCAGGCAAGAATATCAGAGTACTGGAGTGGGTTGCCACTTCCTTCTTCAGGGAATCTTTCAAACACAGGAATCAAACCCAGGTCTCCCGCATTGAGGGCAGATTCTTTACTGTCCGAGCTACCAGGGAAGGTCACAACGCTCAGGATGTTTGGTCCTAATCTATTCAGTCCTAGCTGATGTCTGAAAGTTTCTTTTGTTGTCTGAAGACATCTTCAAACCATGGATTCCCAAACTCCTTTGGCTTTTAGGGATCATTCCTTACATTTTCTGCTTTTGGAGTGTTTACGGCTATAAGAACCATGGTTGAACCATAATTTCTATAATGCTACGAGCTGTTATCCTAAATTAAAGCTTCTTTTATACCAAATATAGGCATCTTTGAGAGACAGACAAAAAAAGAAGAGAATATACTTACTTCTTTTTTGTCCTATCCTCAAAGGCCAGTAGAAAGACTTGAAATTGCTTTAGGAAACCTGAGATGTTTGCATATAAGTAAAAATAACAGCATCAAAACCTTCCCCCAAATTACCCTGAGCTTAAAAACAGAAAAAGAACAGTCAAGGAATTCAAATATAGTCCATCTAAGTGACTGTCTTTCCTCCCAAGAGTACAAGGGAGGTGTTTCTACAATGGGGTGAGAAACAATGTGAAAAAGAAGCTGGATTTCTCAAAGATCTTTACAGAAAACAAAGAGTTCCAAAGATCCTTGCACTTGTCACACTTTCTTTCCACATCCCACTGCTAAGCACCAAAAGAACACTCTCTCCTTCAGACATTTCTGTAAAAACACACAAACTACCCAAATGGAGCCTCTGGGAATCTTTAACACAAAAAAAACATATCTTAGATATTTTTAAACATTTTGGCCTTTGGGGGCAACTTGACAAGTTAGTATTTTTAATTCCAATTTCTAAGAGACCGTGTGCAGATTTGGCAGCTTTTTATGCTCTGGGGATACAAGAAATTACTGTGTGGAGATGGAAGTTGTAGCCAATGTCTTTTCCCTACTCTCTGGAGTGACTTCACTACTCAGCTAAACCAGAACTGCTGACTGCCATCCTTCTTACTTGTACTTGTAGGATTCGGGGTTTCCTCTTCATCTGGATACCCATGGTGACTGAGAGAAGAGTGTGGTTCCTGGGTCCAGCTTTCTCCATAAGCACTGGTGCTAATTCCGTCCACATCTGTCGTGATGATGGTTATATACATTGTGACTTTTTATCAACCGGTTTTTTATGTTGTTGTTGTTGTTTTTTTCATTAAAGTACATGCCATCTAATGGTTCAATGCCTAAGTAGTACCTCTGAGCATCAACTCTTAACACTTTTGTGTGATATCACTAATCTCTCCCAAGAGAAAATCAAAATGCATAGAATTTCTTAATGATTATCTAGTATGCCACTATGACCACTTTGTCAAGGGCAGCACCACAAACCATTTTAACACATTCAGTTTTATAATGAAGCAACGTAAAATATCTTATGCCCAGACGATATAATTGACAAATGACTCAAGCTGAATGGAGTATCCTCAAGAAAGTTCACTAAGAATTTGTCATGTGATATTAACTAAATTTCCCCACTGTGTCCTGATGATTGACATTTGCAGCACCAAAGACTTTGAGGGGGGAAAAAAAATCTTTAAGTAAGCGTAACCCATTACCAGTCATCCTTGTGGTTGTCTGAGGTGATGCTTCTGGATTCGAATGGTCTGGGTGCCTTGGGATCCAATTCTGGTTCTGTTGTGTGTGGGTAAAAACCCGCGGTGTGGTTGAAACTGTGACAATGATGATTCAGTAATTAGGAGAACGTTATTTCTTGAGCCTTCACCATTTGTTTTGTGCATTTCTCCCTTCTGTAGTCTACAGAGTCATTCATCTATACCAGGCTGTATAGATGGTTGAGTGGAAATGAAGGGACAGTGGAGAGTGACTTCAGCTTGATTCAGCCATACTGTTAAGTATCTCAGTGTCCTTTGCATTCTGTCAGAGAACACGTGGAGGTCAGAACATGAGATCGTCTGGAGAAAGCAGCCAAAGAAGGAGCAGGAGGAAGGGCAGCTTTGAAAACACCAGCCCTCCACCGAGGAGAACCAAAGACGTCAACGCTTTGCGCATCCATGCAGTCTGTAACAACCCTCTGCACCTGAAAACCCAAGGAATCTCTAACACTGAAAGGTGTGCCTACACGTAGATGCTCGAGCTGAAGAGTAGATGCTTGAAAGTTATGCCATGATGCCCACTTTACTTCAATAGTAGCATTATGGGGAAAGAAACACCCTGAGCAGCCAGAGCTTTCCTATAGATGATTCAAAGGAAGAATATCTACCTAGAACAGCCATGTGATGAGCTATGTATTTCTGAATATTTATCAAACACCTCAGAAATTCTCATCAAATGCAGAGCATTTCATGAGCAAGCCATTCATAGCCAATGAAAAGAAAACCAAGATGCGTGCATTCAGTAGGAAAACCATAGGTAACCAACCACCACTGCAGCAGCTCCCCTAAAATAAAAAGAAGCAGACATCCACCACTGCCCTGATATTGTCACCCCCAAACATGACAGGGCGGGAAGAAGAGACGCACATGACAGAAGAAGCATGACAAAAATCAGAACCAATGTCTGTGGAAAGGTTATTTGCAAATCCATCCTAATTCTTTCAAACTTTACTTTGATGCCCAAATAATACAAAACTCTTCAGAATGGTAATACTATTGGATCCTATTTCACAAGTTAATAAAATCAGGTAAAATCATGAACTACGTTCTCAATTAGTATGAAAAACTGGCAGTTATCATATCCCAATAGAAGGAAGTGGGCATCCAGCTCAATTAAGGGCACAGGTGCCAAAAAGAAAAGTGAGCTGAAATGGAAAAATATGCCGCAGACATGAAACAATATCAAGGGAAGCTCCCTCCCAGAGCCTGAGCGTACAATTTATTTTCAGGTTGATCTGTTTGGCTTGTTTAGTTTCTCAGGTATCAAGACCACATCTTTCCCGATGCCCAACCTAGGAGATATAGCTATATCCTGAACCCAACAGACAGTACAATAGTAAAGCTTCAGTGTTTTGAGGGTATTTGGTATTCTTTCTGAAGTTACTAAAGAGCTCCCTTGTTAGTTTCTAAGCTCTGCAGGGGTGTCCAGCTAAGGAATACAGCTTAGATATAAGGCATATAGTTCACCTCAAGTATTTGTTGTACTGATGTCATACACTCAAATGCCTTCAGGTCTAAGCTATTCTTTTGGACCCCTTCCTCTTGGGATGCTGTACTTTTGGGGATGAAGCTCTCAGGTTCAAATAGGACAGACTGGACTTCGGTGACCTGAGAGAGCTCATTTAGCACCCCAAAAGCATATCTTCTCTTTAAAAAAAAAAAGAAGGCAGAGCTGTGATGGAGTCAGTTTCAGCAATCTTATCTCGTTCAGCAGTATCTTAGCTCATGAACAGTTAAGTATAGGAAACTCAGTTATCTGGTAGAGTATTAGACCAATTTTTGATTTTTTAAAAGACCTTTCAGCTCAATTTCCATCTCTATTCTCAAAAAAGTTTTATAACTGTCACAAACTTGGATACTATGATGCAATGGCTTCACTATATGTCTTTAATAATTGGCACTGTTATGTTATAGCTTAGCTTCAACATATAAATAAACAAAAAAGAAGGATTTACATGAAGAATTAAGAATTTTATAAAAGATTTTGGCTTCCATTAAAAAAAAATCAGCTTCTTCCTTTGTAATCTCATCAAGGCATAACTAACTATCCTGTGATCACAGGCTTATGCTCATTTCTCATATTAACTATTTCCCAAGAAAGATACTATCGGGCATCACTCAGATTAATTGATAAGCTGGCACAGATGGTTCTATAGGAACTGATTATTCTTACTGGTGCTGGAGATAAAATCTTCATCATCATCAATGCCTGATCCAGAATAACTGGGGTGTCTGTCTCTTTCATCTTCATTTTCTTCAGTTGGCTCCCAGCCTGCTGAGATGATACTTGAATCCGTACCTGTTGTGGTGACTTGCGTTAGTAGCTGAGCTGAATGCCAAGTGATCCATTTCACAGAGGGAGAAAAACAGGCACAGAACATATATCAAATTCCCAAGATTATAAGAGAGAAGTGAGAGATTTGACTTCTATACTCCAAATTGTTATATTCTGGTCTCAAGATAATGTATAGATCTAAAGACAGTTGGGTATGATCTTTACAATGGAATACTCTTTTCAAGGAAGTTAAAAGAATAAATATAGGCATAACCTCACCAAAGAAGTAAAAGAGAAAAAGGCCGATAAACTCCCCCATGCTTTCAGATGCATTTATTATTAAGCATACGCCATGAAAGCTAGGCTGTCAAGAACAGAATAAAAAAGTTTCACACGTGTCTATTTGTTATGTTAAGCCATCTTCAGTAATACCTTGGAATCTAAACACATGTCAATCATTTCTAAAAATCCCTCAGTTGTATTCACAATTTGCTCTTCATCCAGCTGTTAGGTTTGATCTTCTCTAGGATTTGATTTCTGTAACTCTGAACACAAATGAAAGCTACGCTGCAGTTCCCAGCATTATTTTAGCATACAGCCAGAAAACTGATAAGAAGCCCTCACTCTGCAACCAAAAGTAGCCCCTGCTTGCCGCAACCAGAGAAAGCCTGTGCAAAACAAGGAAGACTCCGTGCAGCTACACAGATAAATACATAAATAAGAATAAGAAGGTGATAATCAGAACTATCCACCAATGAGCTTTTACAGAAAGTATTATATCCCTCACCATCAGAAAGATCATTTTGCAGAGAAATTGTGTATGAGATTAGATGATTAGAAACGTTGACTGAACAAGACATTGATCCTCTCCACATATGAGGCTGATGCTTGGAAAGATTGAAGGCAGAAGGAGAAGAGGGTGTCAGAGGATGAGACGGCTGGATGGCAGCAGCAGTGCAATGGACATGAACTTGGGCAAACTCTGGGAGATGGTGCGGGACAGGGAGGCCTGGTGTGCCGCAGTCCATGGACTCGCAGTCGCACACAACTGGGCGGCTGAACAGCCACCACGTGTGACAGTCCGTGCTTCTAAAATCCAGCTCTTCAGAGTTCCAGCCCTTCACCTTCTACCCTCGCTCTTGGTCAACCAATATCATCCTCCAAGAATCCAGGGTGTGATACGTCTGCTCGCAGCCTCAGAGACATAGCCCCAGCAATAACAGACACGTGGCAGAGGGGCAGCTGAGGTGAAAGCCGGAAAGAGATGCCTTCCACTTTTCTCCAGTTAGAGTCCAAATTCCCAAACAGCGTTGCCCATGGTTACTTGTACATCAATGCTAGATTTTGCAAAGCAGAACAGAACATTTTGAGACTCAGGTTTTGAAAATAGAATACTCAATCAAGAAAGACAAACTGAAGTGACCCAATGATCTCACTAACAAGACTAGAAGCCAGAGTCTTGATTGGAAACTTCCAAAGACTGCCATTTCTGTAGCCATGATGTGTGTCAGAAGAATAGTAGAAAACAGTGCCATGTGCTAAGTCACTTCAGTAGTGGCCAACTCTTTGCGACCCTATGGACTGTAGCACACCAAGCTCCTCTCTCTGTGGGATTTCCAGGTGAGAATACTGGACTGGGTTGACAATTTCCTTCCCCAGGGGATCTTCCCAACCTAGAGATCGAATCCACATCTCTTATGTCTCCAGCAATGGCAGGCAAATTCTTTACCACTAGTGCCAGAAAATAGTAGATACGAGAGAAAAGTTTAAGCAGAGAGGCTGAAACCATCATTAAATCCCCAATACAATAGTAAGGCGAATTAGACTTCTTTTTTCTAGCTATCAAGAAAGCCTGGAAGTGGCCCAAGGAGAAGTACAAGACCTTTTCCTTCACAACATTTGTCTGATAAAGATAAACCTTGTAAACATTTTAAAAATACCATTTAAAAAATTCTGCATTCAATCTCTTCCCCACCCCTCCAACGTTATCTTAATCACTATCATATGCAATCATAACATAATATCAGTACTATTTTCCTTATAGGAATACTTGTCAAAATAAAAAATACAGTTTATTTAGTCTTATAAGCTAAGCAAATGTAAAGGATCTTTTTCATAACTCTTCTTCTGAATTAAAAAAGTTCTAATTATTTTGAAATATGGTCATATCCTCCAACAACAAAAGTTAGTAAATGAAGATATGCTAACAATATCCCATTGTTACAGACTTGGAATCTTTTCCCACCAAAACTCTTAAGTCAAAACACTTTCTAGCTACTTAGAATGAATAGTCAAACATCAGGGAGCTTGTTAGAAGCCTAGATTTTGACATCAAGCACAGGTCACTTCCTACACTTTACAGTTGAGGTAGCAGATGTCCAAATAATTGTCCAGGGCCTACACTTTCCATCTGTAAATCAGTATTTTCCTCTGTTATTATTATTGTCTGTGTTAATTAGATCAGCAGAAACTAGGAGTACGCATTTTCTAATAGACTTCTTTTAAGAGGACATGTTCTGATTGAATGTCTTAATCAAAGATCTGAAGGAAAAACAATTCTGATTCTAGGGGCATGTTGCCAGAAGGAAAACAAGGAGGACACTGAGCAGAATCCAGTCATGTCCCAGGTCCACTGGCCTCGCTACTAAACAAAATGTTCTCCCTAAGGATGGTGACAGAGCATCAGTAGGAAATTCTGACATAATGATGAGGTCCTTTCCCTTAATACTGAAAGGCTTGGCGTTCAAGACAACAGAGACGCAGGAGACGTAGCAGTTTACCTGTCACTGCTGCTGTTTGATTCTGAGCCTCAGGCTGTGAATTACCAAACCAAGACCATATCCAATTATATTGCTCCTGAGCTGCTGCATGGCGGTTTGAGTACAAAGTTGAAAAAACCAGATCAATCATGAAAACATCATTTAGTGAGGTCTTTCCAGAAAAACTTTACTCCCAGTCCTCTCTATATAAAATGTATGCATATATTATAGAATGAAGATTAGAGAAGATTGAGGCCTGATTTTATCTTTCCAGGCTCCCCAGATCTCTTAGAATCTTAAGACAACATCAGAAATGCAAATTCAGTATGCTTATCCGTATAGTGTTACTCATTCTTCAAAGGAAGCCCCCTGAATACAGGCTCAGAACAAAATCAAGTAGCAACTTAATAACCTGTGATGGAAAAGAGATTTTACATCTACTTGATTAGGTAACCCAGCCATGAACTGGAAGCCTTCTATGTAGCATTTCATAAAGTTGCTTTCATTCACTTATTTTTGGAATATCTTTAGAGGTGCTTGCTTGTAACTTTTGGATCTTTTTGTCATTTTACCTGAGGAAGCTTGTAATGACAACTAGCATTTCCAAGTTCCGCCCACATTCATTAATCTCAAGTCAAGCTTTATACTTGAGCAGGAACTTTGCAAAGGGTATGTTTCCAAGTGTTGAAATCAGATAAAGATTTCTCAAGAATCCATTTATCACTTTCTGTTACTTTTAATTCTCATACAGAATGCGTTTTCAGAAAGGAAACAAAAACTTCCCAAGTTAGAGAAATTCTGGATTCTATTCAAATTAGAGGGAGGCAATTGCAAAAATTGTCATTTTGCAATTTTGAAATCTCCCACTTGATTCTCAAGTTGGACTTGAGTCCAGACTGTTTCCCTGAAGAACGGCAAAAATCATCAGGATAAACCTCTAAGCCAATTGAGATTTTTAAAAATCATTTTGAGTCATATGCTTCTTTGAAAATCTAATATGTTAGGCTGCTCTGCTCAAAAAAGGGAGCCTATACATACACGTTTTCAAAGTTTTGCATATTTTTTTTCTGGTGGCTCTTGAATACCTTACAGCTTATCATTGAGCCTACTGGAAGCCCATGAACTCCAGATTAAAAGCTTTAACTCTATACACATTCAATGTCAACTCCTTACACAGTATGTTCTTTGCTACAAAGGACACATATGCATGAAAGAGACTAGAGAGATAGGAGCCAATTTCATGCCGGATGCCCCAGCTAAACTTGGGCATCTCCTGGAAAACCTGCAGACAACCCATTCTTACCTCAGAAACTTATTAAAGGTACCGAACTCTGGCCACTCTCTCCCTCTAGTACATCCGGTAGAAACCAACGGGAAGTAAACATACAAGAGCAGGACAGAAATAGGCATTATTTCTCTCTTCCAAAAAGGAGGTGTATGAGAGTTGGAGAAAATCTGAACAGCTCTCGCCTAGCCAGCAGAGTTTTCAATCTTCCCCACACAAGCAGACCATGCTAGACCAAAAATAATAATAAATATATTATTATATTATGTTATTATACATATAATAAATATACATGTATATGTAATTACACCCAGAAGACAAGGAGATAAGAGTGATCCAAGGCAAGAGTCTGCTTCTTGAATTAGTTTAAGTTTCTGGATTTCAAACGATTCCAGATCACCAATAGCGAAAAGGCTGATGACATACCTCCAGGAAGGCGCTTCCAAAGACAACATGTATAATAAAAGGCTTGCTGGAAGTCAAATGCTTCCCAGATGGTCGTTCTCACTTGCTCTCCCTACTGCCACCCACCAAGGACCCTTAAGGATGGAATCAACCACACAAGCCAAAGATGCACTTCTTGGTGTTCAGCCAGCCTTCCTCTTGACCTCTGCCCTTCTGCATCCATTAGGGAGGTTTTGTTATCACTCCCTCTTGCTAAGTCCCAACTCTCAGTCCAATAGCTGTGAGGCTTGGGGATTCTCCTCACTCGGCTTGGAAAATACGGTCTGTTCAGGAACTTATCAGTGCTAATGTTCTCGAGTCTGCCCTTGAACAGGCGACATGTTTCCACCCGTTTGTTTTCTTTGACACCTTTCTTCCTGTGAGCTAATTTATTCAGCATTGCCATACTGGATCCTACAACACTCTCGCGACTCTCAGGTTGGCTCTGGACTTGCTCCGCTAGACATGTAAGTCTCCTCCTACACTATTGAAACTTAGCTAAGTGTTCTGGAAAGAGAAAAGCACAATTCTTTTCTCAACCCAAATGCTAAACTATGTTTTAGTTAAGTAAACATACTTAACCAAATCATTCCCTTGATTTCTGTATAGGAAACAGGCTCCATGAAGGGAGATCCACCTGAGTCCCCAGTCACAAGAGCAATGTCTGGCTCAGAGAAAACCTCAAATACTGGTTGAATGAAAGACGAGATTACTAATCCTTACTTTTTCCTCAATATTACCTTCTAATGGTGTTTACCACCGGGTCCCAAGCATTAGAATCGCTTGATACATAGTAGGACTTCAAAAAGATGTTTGCTGATTAAGGCAGAAAAGCTGTGGTCCTTAAAGGATGTTGCCATGAATGCTTATAAAATATCCT
This sequence comes from Oreotragus oreotragus, assembly GCA_006410675.1. Taxonomy (NCBI): domain Eukaryota; kingdom Metazoa; phylum Chordata; class Mammalia; order Artiodactyla; family Bovidae; genus Oreotragus; species Oreotragus oreotragus. The sequence goes on from SJYX01009010.1 coordinate 194,789, forward strand.
CATTGCCCTTCCTGAAGCATATGTGAAATACTATTTTCTATAGGCTGTTAGCAGCTTAAATGTTAGTTTCATCTGGTTCCCACAAGATACATTTTGTCTCGATTTTCTTCTTTAGAGAGAAATGGTACTTTAAGACTGCCTTGATCTGCTTCCTGCTGAGACCACTAATTGTTGCTTTTGCTAAAATTGCATTCCCTGAACACCTTCTAAGTGTTTACTTTAGAAAGGCAGGGAAATCAGGAAGGAGCAAGTAACTAGCAGCTCCACCTGCTTGGTTTGCAGAAGCTTCTCTCCAGAAGGGTTGTCCAAACCTGGAGGGATAGGGCGGGAAGGGAGGGAGAAGGGGGATTCAAGATGGAAGGCACATATGTTATACTTATGCCGATTCATGTTGATGTATGGCAAAAAAAAAAAAAACAAACACAATATTGTAAGGTAATTACCCTCCAATTAAAACAAATAAATTTTAAAATGATTGTTCATAGGATCACAGACAATACTGCAACGCAGTCTTCAGAGATCCAATAACCTAGGAAATCATGGGAAATTTGAAAATATCTGCCATTTGAAATGCTTCAAAGAATCTGTGGAGAATGACTGGATCTCAGCTTTATCTGTGCCCCTCCCTCGGCAAGCTGCTAACAGAAATTTAAAACACCATCAAGAAAGTGACCTTATGTTGAATCACAGGGCTCAGACAAATCGCTCTGGCTTCTGAAGAACATAAAAGGGCCCTGTCTTGAGCATTGGCAAACCAGGACATTTCTGCCACACTCTCTGGAGACCAGAATTTCACCCCCCCGAGACCCGCAGCCAGGAGAAGAGAAGATCCACACCATACTAGGAAAGCAGCTCAAGAGGCAGAAGGCCTGTTTGAGTTTGAATAATCCTCCACAGAAGGAACACAGCCCATCTGGAAACCTGTTTTAAAACAAACCGTAGGGGAAAAAGCAAAGAAGGAAGCAGAGCAGAAGACCAGAGGAAGATGTAAACACTTTGCAATGAAAGTGAAACGCTGGGGCCAAACCCCAAAGACACTGAATGCAGAACTTAAACAGCTGCACTCCAGCAGTCCCCAAAATGAGTTACCCACATAACCAAGCAAGCAGGAAGAGCCTTCCCCGCTAGAGACGGATATAAAACTCCTAAGTAGATTTAATTTGATCAGATAACTCCTTCAGATACACTCCCTTAGGCCAAAAACAAAGGCATTGTTTAGCAAATCATGAGTTGAGAGTATGACTAATTATTACCCAATTAACAATCTGAATATAAATCAAGTTAAAACCTAAACGTATAAAATGAACCTGAAAAAAAAGTAGCAGATGAAATGGTACGCGTATTTTATGATCCTGACTTTATGGAAACAATTTTATCCCCAATGGGTAAGAACAAGAAAGGAATGGGCCAAAATGAAACTAGCCTGTGTTATCAGGTCTCAACCATCACCATTTCTCTGGGACAAGAGAACAAGGGACGTTTCTTCTGAAAAATTTCCAGTACGGCACTTCTTAGAGATGGAAAAAAAAAAAAACAAATTTTTTTGGTAAGCAGTAGCAGTCAACGATATAGCACACCGACAACTGCAGGAGACCACCTCCCCAGATCATGTCACCACCTTCTAGAGACAGACGCTATCAACACGAGTTCATGTCCCCCAGATAGACCAGAGACATGCTGTGAACGAATGGCTATTGGAAAGCACAGTGACTCATTCTCCTTACTGGTGTCCGAGGCATTCTCTGGCTTGCTGGAGACCCAGGGGCTGTCTTGGTCTGGGGGTGGGTGCGCAGTTGGGAGGTGCGTGTGGAAGATGCTGTAGCCTCCTGAAGTGCTCCTCTCGCTGGGGGAGCCACTGCTTATCTCATCATCAGGAGAGCTGCTGGGGCTAACGATGCTGGGGTTGATGTCTTCGGGGTTAGTTCTGTATTCGCCTTTCTTGGTATAACGGGTGCCATCGCGGTTTACAATAGCTGGAAGACAGAGGAGCCACTTTCAGAACCTGGCAGCTGATGTATTCCGACTATAGGAAAGACGGCGGCTTGTCTTATGGTGACGTCAGAGCTGTTTTTCTTTTTTATTAAGCAAAACAGCGGCNTAGTTCTGTATTCGCCTTTCTTGGTATAACGGGTGCCATCGCGGTTTACAATAGCTGGAAGACAGAGGAGCCACTTTCAGAACCTGGCAGCTGATGTATTCTGACTATAGGAAAGACGGCGGCTTGTCTTATGGTGACGTCAGAGCTGTTTTTCTTTTTTATTAAGCAAAACAGCGGCTAACTACATCTCTAATGCACTAAGGCAGTGAACCCTCCCTGCCCTCTCACACACTCTGTAAGTGGGAAGGCGGGGGAGAGGGTGTATTTAGATGTCCCCAGGTTTGAATCCCAGCTTTGTGTGGCTCTAGACAAACTAGGCAACCCTCTGAGCTTCAGTTTCATCATTTGTAAAATGGGAATGAGACTACCCCCTTTATAAGCGCTATATGATACATTGTATTTCCTTCTCAAGTACATGTAATATTTGTTGCTATTAATTCCATCTATTTTGAGAAAGTAGGAGACAAAGAGGCAATCAGTCTCATCACGGAATACAAGACATAACTTCTTTATTAGTACTTCAGTTTACCGAGCTTCACAGATACTGTGTTTTCCACATGGAAGCTTTGTGGAAACTCTTCGTTGTCAGTTAATGGTGAGCATTTTTTAGCAATAAAATATTAATTAAGGCATGTACATTTGTTTAAAAAAAAACAACGCTATTGTACACTTGGATTATAGTATAGTGTAAATGTAACTTCTACATGTGCTGGGAAACTCCCCCAAATTTATTGAAATGTTCGCTTCATTGCAGTGGTCTGGAACCAGACTAGGTCTGGCTTTTAGGAGGTAGAAATCCAGCCTCCTCATCACTGTCATACTTCTCAAAACATGAGGCTCAGAGGCAATCAGATCAAGGTTAACACATTGACCTATTTGAAAGTTCTGGCTGAAATATTGTGTTTTCTGCAGTGTTAATCTCTCAGGATAATCAGGAAGATTTTAGGTCAACATAGTGTAAATAGCGTTGCAACACATATCAAGAAGTTTGTGTTCTTATTATCATTTTTAAATGCTCCAATTGAATCAAACAGAAAATGTGGGAGGCCAGAATGTCCCTACCTCTAACACCTATTAATCCCTGCCTCTGAGAAAGGGAACATGGCTCAGACTAGGAGCCTTCAACAGCTAGAATTTAAGAACATTATTTAACTTTTCTTACATTTATATTTATTTCTAAGGTTACCTTTTACTTATAACCAGAGGTGTTGGCTTTCCATTTGGAGTTACATTAATGCTTTTTAAGTAGAAAATAATGGGTCAAATAAAGGAAAAATATCAAGTAAATGACAGTGCTGTGTCCACAGAGATGCCAAAAAATGTGAAAGCAGTTCTCAGGTGACTGATGTTTCAGGAACAATGAATGTATCGGGGTAAACCATATAGCAATGAAGGGACAGGAAACTGTAGCCCTGCCTTTAGCCTTAGGGAAATGAGTGCGATTCCATTCAAATATGAAACAGAAGAAATGCACCTGATCTCTTCCCCAAGAATGAGAAAACTCAGTCAAGGTTAGAGGAGATACATACTTATGGTAATGGGTCCTTCAAAGGCATTGGGCAGGTCCGTGACTGAAGCACAGTCTTCTCCAGATGGAGCTATGAAGTAGAAAAGAAAAAAAAGACATGAGAACGCTAAGAAACAGAAGCCTGATTGAAGTCCATTTCTCTTTACTAGGATGACTTGCTATGACTTAGCCCAGATCATTTTCTTAAACTTGACCAAGTCACCTAGGAACTTCTCTGACCTTGGTGATGCATTTTTTCACTTTTATTTTACTTCATACATCTTTGGAAGGTCCCCATGCCAACATATCCATTCATTAACAAATGTGTATGCTCTATACCAAGCATTATAGAAGGCTGGTTGATACAATGGTAGTAAGATACACATGGTCTCTCTTTATTGAGGCATACATTAGAAGTTATTTTTTAAATTTGTTATTATAAAATTAACAGGGGAAGCACTTCAAAAAGTGTTAAAGAAATGTATGAACTATAATGAAGAAATCACATGTAACCCCAATAATCTGCAGAAACAATGGGAAAACATGGCTGGCAAATGCAATCAAATACTTATCAGCATGAACAGCATGAGACTCTAAAGACTATAATAATCCACAGAGAACTTACTTGGTAGGAATGTTTTTTTTTTCAGGCAGATTCTTTGCTGCCTAAGCCATCAAGGAAGGGCAATGCAGGAGACCTGGGTATGATCCCCGGGAGAGGAAGAACCAGATGTGTATAAGAGACAGACCAAGCATTATAGAAGGCTGGTTGATACAATGGTAGTAAGATACACATGGTCTCTCTTTATTGAGGCATACATTAGAAGTTATTTTTTAAATTTGTTATTATAAAATTAACAGGGGAAGCACTTCAAAAAGTGTTAAAGAAATGTATGAACTATAATGAAGAAATCACATGTAACCCCAATAATCTGCAGAAACAATGGGAAAACATGGCTGGCAAATGCAATCAAATACTTATCAGCATGAACAGCATGAGACTCTAAAGACTATAATAATCCACAGAGAACTTACTTGGTAGGAATGTTTTTTTTTTTTAAAACCAATCTTTTGTCTTTTTATTAATGTATTATTAATGCATTTAACTAATCCCCTAAGTGCCTACTCTGAATAAAATACTTCTAACTGTACAGCTTCTGAGGTTGTCCACCTTTGGTCCAGGTGCCCAGAACATTTTCTGAGGCTTCTGTTTTGGCTTATATCATCACAGACACTTCTGACTTCCTTTTCTTCTTCCTTCCATTTATCCTCTACTTCCTCCCTTCTTTGGGAATAACGATTTCTGACTGTACGTGGAGCCTACCTGATCACCCACAGATGTTATGAGACAGCTCTTTGAGAAGCACTGTCTAATGCCCTTTGAAAGCAAACTCGGAAAGTTTCCCCTTGCCAGCCATCCCTTGAGTACTGTAGGGAGCCTGCAGAATGCTTTAACCAACGGTTCCACTCCTGCCCAAATGCTCTATTCTGTAACTGGACCTTGGTTAAGCTCTAAAAACTCAGAGAGCTTAAAGCTAGCTTTGCTGTTATAGGAAGGCTGGATGCAGTTGTGTATTACAGTTTTTATACTTATGTGTGTGTGTATGTGTGCGTGCCCGTGCGTGCTTTAACTGATGAAATGGAAAACTGATTACTTAGCTTAGTTTCTTCTAGAATTGTTTCTTGGAAAAGAGGACAGAACAAAGAAATGGATGGATGGCTGGTAGATGGATGGATGAATAAATGGATGGATGGGTGAATGGATGGATAGGAGAATGGATGGATGGATCGATGGAAGGAAGGATGGATGGACAGAAGGAGGCAGGTAGGCAAACTGTTATTACAAAGAAGTCTATTATCACAAGTATTTTAAATATCCTGCCATAAATCACTGGGTATTTATGACTTGGACAAACACACAAATCTAACAAAGCAGTTTGCTTGCTCCCCAGTTCCTAGGAGCATCTTTTCCCACATATAAAGGGCATGATGCCCTTTACTTGCCTATCCTTTGCCATCATAATGGAAACACCTGGCAGCTTTATACACTCAACCAGAGAAAAGCAGGTTTTAAAAATAGCCATTCTTGCAAGGGCTGATTAAAAGATTTCTCAGAAGAGAGACTCTTCAAAGAGAAAGTCACCTCCTTGGTAAGGTCATTCCTCATAATCCAATCTAAGCTAGCCCCTCACCACCCCCAACACCCATCACCACTGCAGAGTTGTTCTCTCTCATGTCTTCTTGCTCACCACTAGCTGAAATTGTCTTGTTCATTTTACTTGATGGCTGCTCATAGCACATCTCCTATCCCCTACCCCCTGCCACCTAGCCACCTCCATAGAAATACGGAAACTCCACATTTATACTGCTTATAAAGATAAGCAGTAACTATCTTTCTTGGCAAGAACATTTATGTGTGATGGGGCTAGAGAGGTACCAAAATCTTTGTTGAATGAATGGGGGGAAAAAACCACCAATATAACTTTCTTACAGTCCATTTTTCCGGTAAACATATCTAAGATATTAACTCCCCCCAACAAATGGTCTGCAAATACAAACAAGTCAAGAAACATTCTTATCAACCCTGAATGACAATGCCTAAGAATTAATGAAAGAAAGTTTCAGGCCTATCAGTTCTTTTATTCATTTTAAGCATTAACTCAGCACATATGACAGACCACAGAATAAACAAGGAGCAAAAGATGAACATTTCTGCTTTTGAGGAAACTGCAGGTCATGGGAGACAATAACAGTATTTCTTTAGACTTTTACTCTTTTCAAAAAATTCCCAGTGATTCCCTCATTTGAAAATCAGGACAAACAGCCAACCTGGGAGATCCTGCAAAGTATCTACAGGATCTATTTTGGGGACACCACCAGAAACTGACCTGACCCATGAGATGTTTCTGATTTAACTGTTATGTTACACAAACCCAGAAGCAGGATTATGACTTCTTAATGTCAAGGATGGAATCAGTTCAGTTCAGTTCAGTCACTCAGTCGTGTCCGACTCTTTGTGACCCCATGAATTGCAGCACGCCAGGCCTCCCTATCCATCATCAACTCCCGGAGTTCACTCAAACTCACGTCCATCGAGTTGGTGATGCCATCCAGCCATCTCATCCTCTGTTGTCCCCTTTTCCTCCTGCTCCCAATCCCTCCCAGCATCAGAGTCTTTTCCAATGAGTCAACTCTTTGCATGAGGTGGCCAAAGTACTGGTAGCACGCCAGGCCTCCCTGTCCATCACCAACTTTCGGAGTTCACTCAAACTCATGTCCATCGAGTCGGTGATGCCATCCAGCCATCTCATCCTCTGTTGTCCCCTTTTCCTCCTGCTCCCAATCCCTCCCAGCATCAGAGTCTTTTCCAATGAGTCAACTCTTTGCATGAGGTGGCCAAAGTACTGGAGTTTCAGCTTTAGCATCATTCCTTCCAAAGAACACCCAGGGCTGATCTCCTTTAGAATGGACTGGTTGGATCTCCTTGCAGTCCAAGGGACTCTCAAGAGTCTTCTCCAACACCACCTCCCCCAAATTCAAGGACAATTGCAGGTAGCAGTAGTGCACTGGAAATTTCCAGGAATAAAGTTGCAAGAGAATGAAGCATGATGTCAAAACCAATAAGGCAGTTTTGCAAATGATTAGTGCATTTGTTGGAATGGAGTTCCTTCATGCCCCAATTCACCCTAACTTTTATAAAGAATATCAAATCTGGCAGGCATACTAAGATGGATGGTGACCCAAATGTGCAATACATTCGTGTTCCCATGTCAGATACAGGGCCTCATTGGACAGTCTTTCATTCTGTTTAATGAGCATCACACTGCTGAAAGAATCAAGCCTGTGGAGTTTCCTTGAACGGAAAGATTTGTTAGAAAGACTCTGAAGTGAGCCTCCTGATACATTGTATCTCATAAACCTTGCCTCCACTACACCAAAATAGCCAAGAAAAATGTTAATTATTCAGTCTAGCCAATCACTCAGTGACAGATGGACAGACAGCTTCCTGAGTGCCCAGGACATACTTGTTGAATAAATGAATAAATAAACAGATGAATGTAGAATATTCCCCCTATATTTCTCCTTTCCAAAGAGTAACGGGCATTTTACTGAAAGTAAACTTCAAAAATGAACTAATTCAGGTCCGTTTTCTGTATTAACACAGAAGTCACCAGTGCTGGGCCTGATCACTGAGAAAAGAGGCAATAAACACCATGAAGCCTTTCCAGAGCCTGCCGTATTTTCATTTGTCAACCACAAAAAATACTGCCGGCATTTTCAGCTTATAGAAGGTATCTGCTAAGATGGGGCTGGCTTTGGTCCCTGTGGCCAGTTTGCAAGGAGGATCACATCACCGGGCCCTGACCACCTGCTGAGCAGTCTCAGGCTAAGATGGATTCAAGGATCTTTCCAATGTGATCCCTGGCACAGAGCAGAAGTTTATCAACATCTGTCACCCACTTAACACCCCCATCATCATCCACCTCTAATCCAAGACATTTAGAATGTACTTCTCCTTAGATAAACATTCTTCCCTAGCTCCTTAATTTTCATCTCATGACTTCGACAAGATTAACTTTGGAGACAAGAAAGATAGCCTCTGGTTCCTTCTCACTCTGCCCAGCACAATACTGAATGTGTGTCACTGATCACTAAAACATATAGAAATTTGATAAAAAGTACTCTAACGTATTGAATAAATTTGGATACAAGAAAATGAAATCCATCGCTTTGAACTTTACTGCTTTACTGCAGCTACTTTGCAAGCAATACCCTCCAGGACTTCTCAAACTTTTCAATGGAACTAACCTCCCCAAAGTAGAGGAGGGTTCATCAGTACTGTTCACTCCCTTCTCTGAAGATGAGCCCAACCTTATGGGCAAAAAGAAAGGCAGGGAGAAAAGTCTCAGTGGTAACTGGCCTGTGCGTGCCTGCTAAGTCGCTTTAGTCATGTCCCACTCTTTGTGACCCTATAGACTGCAGACCCTATATAGCCTGGCGGACCAGGCTCCTCTGTCCATGGAATTGTCCAGGCAAGAACACTGGAGTGGGTTGCTGTGCCCTCCTCCAGGGATCTTCCCCACCCAGGGATCGAACCTGCATCTCTTATGTCTCTTTGCCACTGTCAGCACGTGCCCTGATGCTCCCACGGACCTGGCTGTGCACAGCTGTCCACCACGCCGTGGCTTCCTTCTCTCGCTCCCATCAGGGCTCTCCCTCACCCACCTCCTCANCACTGGAGTGGGTTGCTGTGCCCTCCTCCAGGGATCTTCCCCACCCAGGGATCGAACCTGCATCTCTTATGTCTCTTTGCCACTGTCAGCACGTGCCCTGATGCTCCCACGGACCTGGCTGTGCACAGCTGTCCACCACGCCGTGGCTTCCTTCTCTCGCTCCCATCAGGGCTCTCCCTCACCCACCTCCTCATGGGCACTGTCTCTGATCATCTTCTCAGAAAAAAAGCACCCCTAGCACTCTGTAGTCCCTTGCTCTGCCTTTTTTTTTTTTTTTTTTAACAACACTTGTCACTGTCTGACTTCATGAAAGTGATTTCATATGTATTTGCTTACTGTTGGCCTCTCTAACATAGCAGGTAAGCACCCTGGAGACAGGACTCTTTTTTACTACTGATGAAATATGCATCAAGCATCTGTTAGGTGAACGGAGGCTGCATGCATCCCCACTGAAGCCGAGACTGTTAGCCATGCTGCTGGAGGCTGGCCGGCCAAAAGCCGCCCAGGACTTAAAGCCGACCCACTTGGGACCAACCTGAGGCATTGAAGCAGTACGTGTCATACTGGGAGGTGTTGGATGTGAGGATGTACACCCCTGTGTTGTTCGCAGCACAGATGGAATTGGGGTGGATCCGGGGAATCACCACATGCCCGTCTATGAAACCGTACCTGCAAAAGAAAACCAGAGGTCATCCACCTGCAACAAGGTAATTGGGGACTTATAAAATCCCGTCCAAGGACGTTTCATGCAGTACAAAACCTCCTCGTGCTCACCCACCCCTAGGCATGTCAGACTTTTCAACAACTGAGTTACACAAAAGCCAAAAACAACAGAGGGACAGTGAGAGGGACCAACAAGGCTGAAAAAGTGATTTTAAACTTTTTTAAAAATCGACTCATTGTCACTGAAATCTGTGATCAGCAATCAGTTTGAATGAGCAGAGGGAAGCCCAAGTCAAATAAAACGACCCCTTTACCATGTGAGATCCACTCTGGCCTGCCATTACCTTCCTATTTGCCAGAAAATACAGAAAACTACTGGCTCCCATCAGACGGGAACTAGGTGGCTTTTCGTCTCAGTTCATAAATTGCAAACCCATATCCTTCCCGTATCTATCCTCTTCTTTCCTGGTCTCATCTTTTTCTGCGATTCCCTCATTCCAGACTTCATTGCTCTAAACTTGTGAAAGTCGCTCAGTCGTGTCTGATTCTTTGCGACTCCATGGACTGTAGCCAGGCTCCTCTGTCCCTGGAATTCTCCAAGCAAAAATACTGCAGTGGGTTGTCATTTCCTTCTCCAGGGGATTTTCCCAACCCAGGGACTGAACCTGAGTCTCCTGCACTGCAGGCAGATTCTTTACCAACTGGGCCACTTTATTAGTTAATATATGCCAGATACAATGCCTCTTGTCCCATGAACATCTCAGGCATGATTCCATTGCCAGTGGAAGTAAATCGACGGTGATTAAAATGCGAGTACTAATGATTAATGGATTTCCCTCATAGCTCAGTTGGTAAAGAATCCACGTGCAATGCAGGAGACCCTAGTTCAATTCCTGGGTTAGGAAGATCCCTTGGAGAAGGGGTAGGCTACCCACTCCAGTATTATTGGGCTTCTCTGGTGGCTCAGCTGGTAAAGAATTCACCTGCAGTGCGGGAGACCTGGGTTCGATCCCTGGGTTGGGAAGCTCCCCTGGAGAAGAGAAAGGCTACCCACTCCAGTATTCTGGCCTGGAGAATTCCATGGATTGTATAGTCCATGGGGTTGCAAAGAGTCAGACATGACTGAGCAACTTTTGCCACTAACAATTAAGTAGTAGCAAAGCCTCATTAGCTCAGGAATTTTCCCGAAGCAACAGTCAGAGAAGTGCTTAAACTCCTCCATCCCATCATGGTGTTTCTGGGAGCGTGCTGGAGAAAACAAGTGTATCCTTTTCAGATACAACATACGGTACCCAGCCTCTGACTAGCATCCTGGTGGTTGAATACTTACCGCATGATTTCTCTCAAATGTAAAATGCTTCAAAAAATGAGGTGTGGGCTGAGAAAATACCATTTGCAAGGGAAAAGGAGAGCACTAAATCCAACAGGTTTTTGAAAATCCAATTCCCAAATCCCCTTCAATCTTTCCTGCCAGGGGCGACAGTATGTACTGCATCGCCCTGCAAGATCCACAGAAATGGCTGTGAGTCTGAAATTTCTAAGCACCTTGAACTCATCATGTCTAAATTGCAAAAGCTGACATGACTAATTACTCATCTGCATGGCCAGACTGGTTTCTCCACAGACTCCTGAGCTTGGGTGGGGGGGCACAATTAAATATTAATGCGTTTCCATGTATCTGAGGATCCCAGCTAATCAGGGTGGGGCAGACTGAAGACAGTAGCTGCTAAGGTTTTCCCATCACCTGTGAGACTCTCCCATCTGTCCTATGGCAGGTATCTGATTCATAGCTACCTGAGTGAAATTATGGAAATACATTTTGCAACACTTAGAACCAGCTATGGGTGGAACGATAGATTTCTTTGGCACAGTTTTTCTTTGTCTTTTTTAATAATAAAACTCCTGGTGAGCCCACTCCCCATTTTACTCCCATCATATTCTGCTAGTCCGTATAACACTGACATTCTGGAAGTTACAATTCCCTCTGTAAATTATTCCAAAGGTTTTACCACATTGTGTTGACTGTAGGTTTTATGTGTCACCCTGTCCATCAGTTAGGGATATTAAAACTTTTATGTGTGTATACTACATGAGTCAGCTTAGCAACACATGCACACATACTACATGAGCAGGTTGCTGTTCCCAGGAAGAAAAGAAATACTCAGCAAATCCATCCATGCAGCAGACTTTCATCTCTCTTTGCCCTCAGTTCTTCAGGAGGGCTGGGTCATTAAATCTTGCCCTGGGCTCAGAAGCTGGCCTGGAATCTAGACTCCTCCCCATGCAAGTGATGTGGCCCAGGACAGGCTGCAGAACTAAGCCTCAGTTGCTTACTTTGCAAAGTGGAGTCATACAGCCAACTCCTGGTGCAGTCTGAGGATTAAGACAGGGATACCCACAGAGGAGCTGGGGTCTGTGCTGTGCTCAGGCAATTAAGTCGTGTTCAGTTCTTTGCAATCCATGGACTGTAGCCTGCAGGCTCCTCTGTCCATTCTTGTCCAGGCAAGAATACTGGAGTGGGTTGCCATTTCTTCCTCTAGGGGATCTTCCCAACCCAGGGATCAAACTCATGTCTCCCGCATTGGCAGGCATAGTCTCTACCACTGAGTCACCTGAGAAGCCCTTTGTCCAGCATCTAAGGGCTGGACAATTGGCCACTGGGCACAGTAAGAACTTCCCTTGTTCTCAGCATGTAAAAACATTTCCGTATTTCATAAGTTTGCCTTGCCTGCATTTCACAATCAAAATTCAGCTTATGAAATCCACTTTCTTAGGCCACTGGCCTAGTCAGGGCCATATTTAAATAGTTAGCCTTAGGAATAGAATAAATGGACATGCTAGTTAACTTTCCTGCATTGCAGCCTACACCTCAAGTTCAGAAGCTACCTGAGCTATCTGCTCCTTTTATATTCTCCCAGACCCTGCTGCAGAGAAGGCAATGGCACCCCACTCCAGTACTCTTGCCTGGAAAATCCCATGGATGGAGGAGCCTGGTAGGCTGCAGTCTGTGGGGTCGCTGAGGGTCGGACACGACTGAGCGAATTCACTTTCACTTTTCACTTTCATGCATTGGAGAAGGAAATGAAAACCCACTCCGGAGTTCTTCCCTGGAGAATCCCAGGGATGGGGGAGCCTTGGTGGGCTGCCATCTATGGGGTTGCACAGAGTCAGACACGACTGAAGTGACTTAGCAGCAGACCCTGCTGGAACGCAGATGTCTACACACATCTGCTCTTTGCTTCAGAGCAAAGCTGCACAATAGAACTTTCTGTGAAACAGAAACATGCTATCATCTCAGTTGTCTGATAAAGCAGCTGCCAGGCATTTGTGGCTAATTAGACACTTGAAACATAGTTAGTGCCACCAAGAGCCAAAGTTTTGATTTTATTTAATTTTAATTAGATGTCACAATTGCACTCATCTCACACGCTAGTAAAGTAATGCTCAAAATTCTCCAAGCCAGGCTTCAGCAATATGTGAACCGTGAACTCCCTGATGTTCAAGCTGGTTTTAGAACAGGCAGAGGAACCAGAGATCAAATTGCCAACATCCACTGGATCATGGAAAAAGCAAGAGAGTTCCAGAAAAACATCTATTTCTGCTTTATTGACTATGCAAAAGCCTTTGATTGTGTGGATCACAATAAACTCTGGAAAATTCTGAAAGAGATGGGAATACCAGACCACCTAACCTGCCTCTTGAGAAATCTGTATGCAGGTCAGGAAGCAACAGTTAGAACTGGACATGGAACAACAGACTGGTTCCAAATAGGAAAAGGAGTACGTCAAGGCTGTATATTGTCTCCCTGCTTATTTAACTTATATGCAGAGTACATCATGAGAAACGCTGGACTGGAAGAAACACAAGCTGGAATCAAGATTGCCGGGAGAAATATCAATAACCTCAGATATGCTGATGACACCACCCTTATGGCAGAAAGTGAGGAGGAGCTAAAAAGCCTCTTGATGAAAGTGAAGGAGGAGAGCGAAAAAGTTGGCTTAAAGCTCAACATTCAGAAAACGAAGATCATGGCATCCGGTCCCATCACTTCATGGGAAATAGATGGGGAAACAGTGGAAACAGTGTCAGACTTTATTTTTTTGGGCTCCAAAATCACTGCAGATGGTGACTGCAGCCATGAAATTAAAAGACGCTTACTCCTTGGAAGAAAAGTTATGACCAACCTGGATAGTATATTCAAAAGCAGAGACATTACTTTGCCGACTAAGGTCTTGGCCACCTCATGTGAAGAGTTGACTCATTGGAAAAGACTCTGATGTTGGGAGGGATTGGGGGCAGGAGGAGAAGGGGATGACCAAGGATGAGATGGCTGGATGGCATCATGGACTCGATGGACGTGAGTCTGAGTGAACTCCGGGAGATGGTGATAGATAGGGAGGCCTGGCGTGCTGCGATTCATGGGGTTGCAAAGGGTCGGACACGACTGAGCGACTGAACTGAACTGATCTGAACTAGATGTCACCAGCCAAGCATGGCTAGGGGTCACCATATTAGAAAAATTGAAAAGATGCTTCATTTTCCTCATCAGTCTGAGTCTCAGTTCCCACCCAGACAACAGGTGCCTTACCCAACGACAAGGGATAGATGCATTTAACTTACATTGAATGGTTTCCAGAAAGAGTTCTGCAGCTTGACTTTTTAAAAAGCAGCCTGTGTTTGTATGTGAGCATGTTAATGAGAAAAGAGAACCGTGTTACCTAACCTCACATTGCAGAAGTGCAGAGGGGTGGCTGCAGGATGGGGCGGAAACTTCGGACCGAAGCTGTCCAGATTCCCTAGGGTTCTTCTCATGAAAACAAACCCAACGCAAACACCTCACCACGGCGGTCACCACTGCTTGCTCTTAATGTGCACCACTTACCACAGGGCCATAAAAAAGTTCAGAAAGTAAGGGCTGCCCAAGTGGCTCAGTGGTAGAGAGTCCACCTACTAACACAGGAGATGCAAGGGACGCAGGTTCAATCCCTGTGTGAGAAAAATCCCCTGGCTACCCACTCCAGTATTCTCGCCTGGAAAATTCCATGGACAGAGCAGCCTAACAGCCTACTGTCCATGGGGTCGCAAAGAGTCAGACACGACTGGGCAGCTGAGTGTGCACACACAGGCGAGGCTGCTGTGAACATCCTGGAGCAGAAGGACCTGAGGACTGCTCCCCGAGCACTGCGAGGTCCGGTAGGAGGAGCTCAGGAGGCCTCCTTCAACCCCTCTCACTGCTTTGCAATCACTTGTAATAATATACATCTTAATCATTTTCATGCCCTTTTCTCTCAAATCAGAGCAACACAGAAGAGAAACAAAATCAAAAGAGAGAAAAATAGTTTGAAAAACCTGCTTCAGCCAAGTCTGCAGGTCAAGGCTCCACCAGGCACGGACTTATCTTAAACACTGTTCCTTGGTTTTTCAATTTCTTGTGGTTCTGACAATGATATTGCCGGCTTCTTCAAAGCCCAGAGCACGCGCTGTTGACAGGAGGGTTCAAGCAAGTGGATTCCAACCTACGACCTTTAAAGCCTCCCCTGGGAAACCCCGCTGTGATTCACAAAGATGTCTTTAGCTGGCCTTAAATTTTTGTAGTCATACTGGTTCCAGATTGACTTGCCCAAATTCATGGGTGGGGCCGACTCTTCAGGCAACCAGCCATTCAGCTGTCAGAGAGGACACTTCCGGGTCTAAGCCCCGCCCCCTGGACCCAGGCAGCTTGCCTTCCGCAGTGGGCTTAGTTGGGGCGTAGGCGGGTGCTGGTCCCTTACCTGCAGGTCTCAAACCCTATGCTCCGGGCCGCCTCCATCTGGGCCATGGTGGGCAGCGTGCTATTGAAGGCCTTGCAGAGGTCGGCAGCCTCAGTCTTGGAGATGCTGTAGCGACCGTTCTTCTCCACGTGGAATACGCCTGCATATCGGCAGGTTATATTCAGATCTGTGGGATGAAAAGGAACAGTTAGACTGTTCTGCATCCAACATTTGGAAAGGGTAAGAACTTTGTTTTAGAGCAGCCTCATTGCAAAGCCAAATAATCTTCCCTACTGGCCAGAGCCTTCCACCTTCACTGCAGCATGTCAAAGCATCGCTGCCTCATGCTTAAATCTGAGATAAAACGCAGGAAAGTAGCATCACTTGTACATTCTGTCCAGGTGGCGCTAGTGATAAAGAACCCACCTGCCAACGCAGGAGACAAGAGACCTGAGTTCGAGCGTTAGGTTGGGAAGATCTCCTGCAGGAGGAAACAGCAACCCACTCCAGTATTCTTGCCTGGAGAATACCATGCTCGCTACAGTCATGGGACCACAGAGAGACACGACTGAGCGGCTGAGCACATCATTGAGAAAACAGGCTCAGAAAAGTGAGCTGTGCCCAAGGAAGTGAGGATTGCTGTCCAGAGCCTGTGGCTGCCTTCCTGAGTCCCAGCTGTTCTGTTTCAGCAATATAGTTCCGAGCTGACAGCCAGGGTGGGGATGCCTGTGACTGCAGTGTCCCTGGGTACCCAGTTTCTTTGGGGTTCCGTGTAACATCATCTTTCAAGAACCCTGAGAGGTGACTCAAGGTAAGTTATATACGTATTATTCATAGGTGAAGAAACTGGAGCTGAGAAAAATGAAATGACTTCCCAAAGTCACCCAGCAATTAAATGGCAGAGCTGGAATTCCATCTCAGGTCTGTTTCACACCAAAACCCACACTCTGATCCACTTATTCGCGTGTGCTCAGGAATCCTTTCATATCATTAGAGCCAGTCTTCACTCTGGAGGGACACGCCTGAACAACTGTGACCTAATGACAAAGATAGGATCAGTGTTAATGGAACTGTAACGACAACACACGCTCTCTCCTTTCTGAGCAGGAAGTAGCTTCCAGCCACGAGAAAACAGTGTCTGACAAAGTGCAAACCGAGATGATCAGAGAACTGCAAAACCTCTCCACAATCTTTCTCGATTCTGAACATAGTAAAAGAAGAAATGGAGCTTTGAGAAGACATAAGGCAGTATCAAGTGGTTTTCTTTTCTTTGTTTCATCAGCACGGAGGTGCTTTTAAAAAAGTGTCAGAACTAGGTGAGATGGAGCAAACGTGTTTGGGGGATTTCCTTTCTGGTCTAATGGTGTCCTTCGGAAGCCACTCACACAATGCTTGGCTGATGAGGCTAGAGGAGCACAGAGGAGGGGAACGGACAAGGCACTTTTGAAATCCTGTTTGTTTTTACTGACATTTTCAGCTTTGGCTTCGGTTGGCCAATCTTTGCCAAGAGAAACTGTTGTGCTGGGTGACTGTCCTTCCGGAGGCCCTCTGTGTGTAGCTTACAAAAGAGAAACAAAGCCTCCCAATCAGCTTCTTGGAGGTGAGACTGTTAGGAGAGATCTCAGCAGATGCCAGGAGAGGCGGGCGTGGCCGTCAGCACGCGGCCGGGTGGCTGCTGTCACTCCCAGGGTAAATATAAAGTCTGAGGCACGGACGGTGGCTTGGAGCTAAATGGCAGTTTCTGTGTTATTAAGATGAATTTGAGTTTGCCACCTGGCATGTAGAATATGCAAATGCGAAAGGAACCATTCAGATTGATCCTTGTGAATGAAATCTCTTGAGTTCCACAAGGAGCAAACAACATCCCGTGATAGACAGCACACGCCAAGTATGAGGCTGTCTCTACGTGTGCGTGAGAATAGTGAGTGTGTGTGGCGTGTGCTTACGGTCAGCCAAGACAGGAAAGCGTGGATAAAATCCAGCTTCAGCGAAGATTAAACAGGGCAGATCTCAGAAAAGGGGCTGCTGGATGAATGAAGAAATTCTATGCAATGTGAGGATTCCACAGCTTATAGTCATCTTAGTCTCACACATAGAAAAGGTCCTATCCTAGCCCTGATGGCATTCAGCCATCTGGGAATTCCAAAGACGGTTCCAAAACCTTCATTTCAGGTCAAGAGTATTCACATTTCTTCCCCTCTGGGTCCCTCGTGCCTTAAAAAGGGCCAAGCCTTTCAGGGTTATGTATCCGTTAAGTCTTCAAAATGTATGAAGACTTTCCAACACTTCCTTAACACTTACACAAGCAGAAATTACTACCCCCAAAGGGTATTAGTAATACTAACAGCAATAATAGCTGTTAACACATATTGTGCACTTATGATGTATAGGCCAGACACTCTGCTACCCATTTGACAAGTATTAACTCATTTTATAGAGAAGGCAATGGCAACCCACTCCAGTACTCTTGCCTGGAAACTCCCATGGACGGAGGAGCCTGGTAGGCTGCAGTCCATGGAGTCGCGAAGAGTCAGACATGACTGAGCGATTTCACTTTCACTTTTCACTTTCATGTACTGGAGAAGGAAGTGGCACCCTACTCCAGCGTTCCTGCCTGGAGAATCCCAAGGACGGAGGAGCCTGGTAGGCTGCCATCTATGGGGTCGCACAGAGTCAGACATGACAGAAGCAACTTAGCAGCAACTCATTTTATCAGTATATGGTAGGGACTGTTATTGTCCCCACTTTTCAGATACAGAAACTGAGGCACAGAGAGGGGAAGAAACGTGCCCAGGTTCACAGAACTCGTAACGGTGGAGCTAGGATTCAAACCCAGCCAGTCTGGGCACCAAGAGACCACAGGCTTAACCACCAGGCCACTACTTCTAAACCCAATTTACAAAACATTTTATGCACTCTCAAACTCCCCGATGTAGAGCCAGAAATATCCCCAGGTTTAAGTTAGAGCAAGGCTGAGGCATGAGTAGTGATGGACCACAGATCACAGGACAGCCTCCTGTGTCCATGGCAATGGCCACACTGCCAACACCTGCAGCGAGGCAGGACTCCCCAGATATCTGGGCATCACTCTGGATAAACAGAGATCTCTGTGATCCAGGAGCTGCCGTGACTCAAGGGCCTAATAGTAAATGGCCAAATGCATCTCTCCAATAAGCCTGTCCAGCTGGACGTGAATCAAGAATGCTTTCCGCTGGGCCCTCTGGTCTCTAATAAATCATGAAATAAAGGAGTGATCCCATGTTCCTCCCTCTGAGAGATCTGATGGGTAACACTAATGGTTGGAGGCCACTTTCGGATTCAGGGTGGCGTATGAAGGAGGAAGAGTGTTTTGTTATGATGCGGTTGCCAGGACAGAGGAACCATGGGCCTGGCACCCAGGGATCTCACTGCCCATGTGGGAAGAGCTCTATCAGTGGCCTGTCGGGAAGACCACAAAAAAACGTGCTCACCAAGAGACCTGTGTAATCCACTCTCTGGCAACAACTCACGTTGAAGCCTTGTACTTCAACTTAGAGGAGATATACCCAAGATATATACCCTGGCTTCAAGTCCTGACATTGCTACTAGCTCTGGGTTACACAGATAGATAGTTCCTCTCTGACACTCAGCCTTCTCCCTGATGGGATGACAGTGCCATCGGGGTTTGTGGGACTGTGAAATGAGACAAAGCATTTAAAACACTTCATATGATGTTTGGCACTTAATTAGAGCCAATGGGTGTTTTATACTCATTAGGTGGGTGATCTACTTCAGCTAAATTAATTCATACAAAAGTGCTATGGAATAGGCACTACTGCCCAGCCCATTTTAGAGAGAAAGAAACTGACAAACAAATTAAGTAATGTGTCCAAAGTCACCCAAGTTGGGGAGTTAGGGTTCCAACTCCTGGGCTATGACACCAATTCCATGGGGTTCTAGGTATATTTGTTTTTGGATAAATCAAAACTGACCCATAAAACTATTAATCTTGCCGATATTTTTCACTAAGACTCACATCAAGAAAAATAGATCTTTCTAGTAAAATCAGCCCAGCACATTTCAAAATCTTGCCTAGGGCCTGAGATGAGTAGCTGCTTGGTTTGCTCCAGTCGCTTCACAAGTAGAAGAAAATCACAGCCTCTTTTGAGAGTACCACGCTGTGTAATCTTTACCCAACTCGCCACTGTCTGAGGGTCTCCAGACTTTCCTAGGAGGTAAGTAGTGTTGGGGAGGGGATGTCACACAGCTGACCAGTAGGGCTGAGGGACAAGAAGTTTTCATGAGCGGGTCTTCAGGGGTCTATAAACCTGTGAAATTAGTTATATGCAAGATTCTGTGTGTATGTACGTATCTATGTATCTGCATATATATGCATGCAAGCGTGTACACGTGTGTAGGTATTTCGCTGGAGACAGCATCTCTGGCTTTCCATTAGCTTCTCAAAGATGTCTATGAAAGAAACAGGTAAAGATTGATAAATTATCTTTCAAGTGAAAGTGTTAGTCACTCAGTTGTGTCCAACTCTTTGCGACTCCATGGACTATAGCCCACCAAGCTTCTTTTTCCATGGGATTCTCCAGGCAAGAATACTGGAGTGGGCTGCCATGCCCTCTTCCAGGGGATCTTCCTTTAAGGTTTCTTCATTAATGAGAAATTCCAGGACTCTAAAATTTTGGAACTTCTTTGTGGGCTCCCTGGGAGCAGTGACTGCGTCTCTCCCCAGGACCCTGTGCAGTACCACACAGGTAGGCACACGCGGAACGAATGAAGGGAGGAAATGCTTCCCCACTCCTCCCAGGACAAACAGATTGTGTGAGCTACAAACAAAACACATCTCAGGTCCACTCCCCGCATCGTGTCTAAAAGAATCAGCAGCTGGCCCTGGTTGAGAATTCCCCAGTAGATATTTCAAATGTCTTGAGGCATTTGCTTCTGAGAACTTACACCATTTTCCCTGAAAGCAAACGTTGCAGAGACCAACTTTCAGCTCTGCAACCAGTGCTCTCTGTCTGGATTTCCCAGTCATCCTCTTCAAGATGAGCAAGGCCTTTCTGCATCCTGTCACAGGGACCCTTGAGGCCGGATCTCCTGAGACGTCTCGAGGACACACACGGGGCACCCCACGTGCAGACCCGGGGAGACCATCTGCAGTCATGCTGTGCCCAGAGACTCAGTTCTCCGAGCCAGACTTCTCCAGATGGCCCCAAATGAATTAGTGTGTTTTCCAACAGGCGCCACCTAGATGGGCCTGGCCCCTTCCGTCATCTCCTCAGAAAGGGTGAGGCAGCATTAAGGCAGAATGAGATTTTTTTTTCCTGATTTGGTCCCACCAGAGTAGGCTGTGAGTCTGGGGAAGCTGGTCTTCTTGAAGACCGGGAAAAGGCCAGTTCGTGCGACTGAGTGACTCATGCACTTTCCACGGCCATGATAACAACTGCAAACGTTCATCCAGCACCTAATTGGACCCCTATGAGGTTTTTAATATTTTACACCTAAAATTTCATTTAATTCTCACAGCAGTGGTGGTATATGGCAGGCACTTTTATTATCCCCATTTGACATAGAAGGTAACTGATTCTTTGAGAAGACAGGAATGACGTGAGCCAGGGGCCAGCAGACCAGATGTCCGATTGGGCAGCCTGGCTGATCACAATGCAGTATTACGTGGCACCTCATGCGTGGGACAGACGCTAAGCTACAGGAAATCTACTTCTTCTCCAGGTGGTTTTTCAGGTGCAGAGAGGTGAGAATTAAAAGAGGGCTCTGCAGAGAGGAATTTGAGCTAATAAGCTCAAGTATTATTTTAAGATCACAGGTCTCTTGATGCTGGACCAGAGGCTTAAAAGGGTAGGGCACTTCTCCTAAGAGCTTAGGAAGATGTCAGTGGGAAGACCTGCACTAATGGAACTTACACCCTCTCCCCGAGGCAAAGATGCCGAGGAGGTCCCTGTGTTTGCTGACTTTCCCCAACAGAAGGCTGGCTTCCTCTTTCTCATCCTGCTTGTCCTCTTCCCGTCATCCCCTTGAAGATGAAAGACTCCAGCCCCAGCTGCAGCCTCGGGCCTCTTCTGCCCTTTACAGTCTGCGGACTCTGGTGGAAGTCAGGCAGGGCAGAATGAAAACAGGTTGGCCTAGGACTGGGATGCCAGACCACAGGCTGTCCCTGTGACGTTTTGAGATATCTGATGACCAGCCTACAAATTTCAACAGACCAGGCCATTCCAGCTGGGTCATGACACTCCATTCACTCCATCAAACTCCTGGAGTCAATCACATGCAAGCCAAAAGCACCTGTGGGCTCTCCACATTTTCACCTTTATATCGTTTATCATGAGTTCGCCAGGTTCCTCTTTCTATCTTCTGATTCGCTGAGTTCATGTCTGGAAAAGGTTATGCAACTCACAAATCTAATCGAACAGATTCTGATCAGAACTAGGGAGAGAAAAGGTCAATTTTTTAAAAAAGCATTATTGCTAATTGGATCACCTGTGTTTAAAGCCAGGTGGGATAATAGGGAGCTGCTGCTGCTGCTGCTAAGTCACTTCAGTCGTGTCCGACTCTGTGTGACCCCATAGACGGCAGCCCACCAGGCTCCCCCATCCCTGGGATTCTCCAGGCAAGAATACTGGAGTGGGTTGCCATTTCCTTCTCCAGTGCATGAAAGAGAAAAGTGAAAGTGAAGTCGCTCAGTCTGTCCGACTGTTAGCGACCCCATGGACTGCAGCCCACCAGGCTACTCCGTCCATTGGATTTTCCAGGCAAGAGTACTGGGGTGGGGTGCCATTGCCTTCCCCGATAATAGGGAGCAGCTAACCAAATTCTCATGAGACACAAGAGGAAACAAAATCCACAATGACTGAGCATGCCCCTCTAGCCAGTTGTGAGAGAAGCAGGACTTCCAGGGTCCATAATTGCTAGATTTCGGACCCCCTGTCCAGTGCTCTGACTAATGAACTTGCTTTTATAAGAGGCCTGAGCAAGCCATTCCAA
This sequence comes from Oreotragus oreotragus, assembly GCA_006410675.1. Taxonomy (NCBI): domain Eukaryota; kingdom Metazoa; phylum Chordata; class Mammalia; order Artiodactyla; family Bovidae; genus Oreotragus; species Oreotragus oreotragus. The sequence goes on from SJYX01009010.1 coordinate 217,031, forward strand.
TAAAGGCCACAGTCCACAGTGTCAATGGGACACGAAGAAACCATCCTGTTCTTCATTGTGACTGTTTAATGTCTTCAAAGCCCAGAAGTTTCCATCTAGGAGTCTTACTGGCAATTACAGCCCCTGCTGCTGCCCAGGTCTGCCAGTCCAGAAGGCTGGCAGCATTCCTGCTGCCCCACATCTCTCGCCCCCATCCCCTGATGCCCATGTGATGGGCTCCTGATGAAAGGGTCTATTGTTCAGCATCCCCTTCTGAACCAGGCCAAAATCACGCTCAGTGGCCGAATCGCCTTTGGCTGCCCGGGGCAGACCATGAGTCTTGGGTGACTCAGTCTCTCCCGGAATTGCCCTGGAGGCGGGTGAGGGTTTAATGAGCAGAGAAAATACTCATACACCATCATCCCCAGAGAATTTCCTCCAGAATGTGTCCTGGGTCGCTTTCAACTGAGTTTTTCATCTCTTGGCGCTCAGAAGGGAAATGCACCCCAATTTCTTGGCGCCTGACTCTATCCCCTGGCCTCTCAGCCTCTTGTTCAAGGAGCCTGTCATGGCAGCCAACACTGAACCAGCAAGAACCTATCACATCCTCTCTGTCAGAGGAAAGTCCAAGGGCTCTCAGCCACTACCCCGACCCTTCAGTCTAGGCCTCCCAAGGACCAACCCCCATGAAGCTCTTAGCTTGTTTGTACAGAGTCTAAAGAAAGAGCCCCCGCCCCTGCCTCCTGGTGGAAGGATGGGAAATGGGGGAGAGGAGAGGGTGGGAAGGTCTGTTTAGGCCCCCACTCCTGATCCTGGATCCAACAGTCTTTCTGGCCAAGGAGAGTGTGTCCCAGAACTGTCACCTCAGTACCCAGTTCTGTGAGGCTGAGTGGTTTTGATGAACGAGTCTCCGGGAAGACAGCTGAGGGAGAGAAACCACGGCCGTGTACCCCTACATGTTGCCATGGCAACCAGAAAACGCTCGGCTCTGGGCCTAAGACCTTTGTTTTCTTCTTTTTTGGATCATATCTGTTTAACAGACTGACTAACACAAACCCAGGATGTGGTTAAAAACAAATGAGAAAGTATCTCAGGAGCCCACATGGGGTTTTTCCTGTTGCAAGTAGAAAAAAAAAAAAGAGGTCCTACTTTGTTTCATACCTATATATACTTTGGTGGCGGGGTGGGGTGGTGGCGGGGTGGGGTGGTGGTGGGGGCAGCTAGTTACAGTTATATCACCTATCTAGTTCAGGTACAGCTCTGGCTCAGGTCCGGAGCCAGATCTTTGAGGAACTGGCTGGTTTTATTTTGAGGGGAGCACTTCATGAGGGACTTCCCTGGTAGCTCAGCTAGTAAAGAATCCGCCTACAATGCAGGAGACCCTGGTTTGATTCCTGGGTCAGGAAGATCCCCTGGAGAAGGGCTAGGCTATCCACTCCAGTATTCTTGGGCTTCCCTGATGGCTCACACAGTAAAGAATCGCCTGCAGTATGGGAGACCTGGGTTCAATCCCTTGGGTTGGGAAGATCCCTTGGAGGAGGGTGTGTCAACCCATGCCAGTATTCTTGCCTGGAGAACCCCATGGACAGATGTGCCTGGCGGGGTTCAGTCCATGGGGTTGTAAAGAGTCAGACATGACTGAGCAACTAAGCACAGCATACTTCATGAGAGCTGAGGTGGGCTGAGACTGTCACTCACGGATAATCACTGCTTTTCGGGGTGGTTAGTGAGTCACTGACACACAGATGACCCATAGGGCCCCATCTGGGAGAGGGGCGAAGGGGTTCTAGCCTAAATCTTATTCATTATGAGCTGTGTGACCTTGAATAAATCACTCTCGATCTCTGGTTCACGCCTAAACTGCCTGCCTCCCAGGATGAAGGGAGGAGTTAGGAAATGCTTGAGCTAATAGGATCAAGCAGGGAGGAGTCAGATCCACACCTGGGGTGATATGAACATCTCAACACTTTTCAAAAATCTAATGTTGATTAAGATGCCTATAGGCTCTAACCCCAGCAGAACAGGTGGATCAACGCACAAGCAGGTGTCAGTAATATCACTATGGTGAGGTCTTTCCATCTCCAGTTATGAAGCATTTCTACATCCAAAAGCAGCCCTGTGAGGCCCATCAGGTAGGTACTATGGCCCCATTTTACAGATGAAGAAACTAAGGAGCAAGAGATTCAGAGACTCCTAAATCTTACAGAATTTGAATAAAACCCAGACCTCAACTCAGATTTTTGAGGTATTCTGATTTTCCCCATTATTCATGGTTCTGCTCTTTCCATCTTGGGTGTCAGCCAGCAAAGGGGAAAAGTGGCAGCACTCAGATAGAAGGGTGATGGTTTTCATACTTTACTTTCCCTTCTCCTGCCAATGATGTCTTAGGCAAAACCACAATATTTAAGAATGGAGGAAAGCAGAGCTGCTTCTGTGGGAGCTGGAGTGAGGATGAAGGGGCAGACCCAAGACCCTGGATCCAACAGCGGCTCATTCTTGCCCAGCCCCCACCCCACCCCACCAAGGTCCTGATAGCCTCCACAATGCTTTCTAAGAAGCTGCATGGAACACTCAGGAAACCACCACAGTAGGGGCCCATAACAGCAATGATAACCACTGCTTGGCAAGGCATGCTGTGTGCCAGGGGCTCCAAAGCATCCTAAGAGGGTTAGTCACCCCTGTGACAGATGTGGACGCAGAGGCTCAGAGCACTAAGTCATTAGTACAAAGCTCTGAAGCCTGAAGGCTGTGGCCCAAATGAAACGCTTTGCATAAAATGCTTTATAAATGATCCAAGCTTACTAATTAAAAAAAAAAAATGCTCTCACCAGTCTCAAGAATAAAAATGCCTTGCAATGTAAAGTTCTCCTTAAAGACTGGAGAGAAGATAGCTAAGCCTGCCTTTCCAAACCTAATCTACAGTGATGGGAGCTGATCAGCAATGGACTCAAGAGGCTTGACAGATCCAGAAAGTGAGGTGAAGCTGCTGTCCTCCAAGGCAGAGCCAGCCATCCAGGCTGAGGGGAACAGAAGGCCAGCACCAGTTCCCACAGAGCCCAGCACGACTGTGCAGTCTGGGGCATCTCCAACTTGGATTTGAATTCCTTAACCCTATCTCTTCCAGCATCCTTTCAAGGGATGAAGAGAAGATTCTGGAATCTATGGAACTGCTTTTCGGTGTCAGACAGTAATCTAGGTGTGGTAAAACTGTCCTACCATGGGATCCTCAGAACGGCTTTGAGAGGTCAAATCATCAACTCCATTTTGCAGATGAAACAGGTGAGGTTCAGAGCACAACTGACTCACCATTCGACTATGAACGTGGCATGGTCACAAGTCAAATGATGGAATTATACCTGGTCTCTGACATGAGCTAGTTTATACCAAAGCCACACTCCTCTGCTTGGGGCACAGAGACTCTCACACTGGGGGCTGGAAATGCAAGGACCCTGTTGGGTGTGGTTGGGACAGGTCCTACTGCTGGACCTCTGGCTGGGCTTCTCTGCCATATTACCAAGAATGGAGCACCTACTGTGTGCTAAGTGTTTCCCACTGATTGTCTCATTTAATTCCCACAACAAATGTATGATACAAGGTCAATTATTGATCAGACCTTATTACAGATAAGAAAACTACAGTTTAGAGAGGTTAAGAAACCTGTTCTTTTCCTATTCATTTATATAATTAAATGTAAGTTGCCTCTATAAGTTAATTATGTCAAATAAACATTTAGTTAATTGGCATTTTAATATTTAATTGTTGACATTTTACCTGTTTTTCTTATTTCTGAATTTTGGTACTTGGAATATCTTATGATACCCAAAAAGAAGAAAACAATTTGTCCAAGTTTGCACTGTTAAGGGATCAGGCAGCCTGGCACCTTTCCCTGGATTGAGATAGAACAAGAACCAGGCCTTTAGGTTGCCCCTTTTCTCTTAAAATAAAACAGAAGTGAACTGATGCAGCAACAAAAGCATGTATTGATAACAATAAGCATTAAAGTGACCAAGGAGAATTCTAGATTTCCACCAATTTTGAATTAGGAGGGCTTGGAAATCATCAGGTCGTGTTTCTGTGACTCAGTCATTCACTCTTCTCATAGATTACGTTTCTCTCTCTCTCCCTCTATCAGATGCTAAAGTGAAGAGCAGTGTGTGGGCACCCATGTGAATCACAGTCTCCTTTGCAGTTCAAGAACCTGACCGTTATTCATTCTCCAGATGCGTTTGGAACATTACTTAGCCCTAAAAAGGAACAAAATTGAGTCCTTTGTAGAGATGTGGATGGACCTAGAATCTGTCATACAGAGTGAAGTAAGTCAGGAAGATAAAAGCAAATATATATTAATACATGTATGTGGAATCTAGAAAAAAACGGTACCAATGAACCTATTTGCAGGGCAGGAATAGAGACGCAGACATAGAGAACGGATATATGGACACAGAGAAGGGAAGGGTAGGATGAATTGAGAGATTAGAATCAACATATATACAATGCTGCTGCTGCTGCTGCTAAGTCACTTCAGTCGTGTCTGACTCTGTGCGACCCCATAGACGGCAGTCCACCAGGCTCCCCCGTCCCTGGGATTCTCCAGGCCAGAACACTGGAGTGGGTTGCCATTTCCTTCTCCAATGCATGAAAGTGAAAAGTGAAAGTGAAGTCGCTCAGTCGTGTCCGACTCTTCACGACCCCATGGACTGCAGCCTACCGGGCTCCTCTGTCCATGGGATTTTCCAGGCAAGAGTACTGGAGTGGGGTGCCATCACCTTCTCCGATATATGCACTACCATCTGTAAAACAGATAGCTATTGGGAAGCTGCTATATAACAAAAGGAGCTCAGCTCTGTGCTCTGTGATGACCTAGATGGTTGGAATTGGGGGGGAGGGTGGGTGGTAGAGGGAAGTCCAAGAAGGAGGGAATATATGTATACATGTAACTGATTCGCCGCTTAGTTGTACAACAGAAATTAACACAACATTGTAAAGAAATTAAACTCCAATAAAAAAAAAAAAGTTCGAGAAAAAGATTTTACCAAAAAAAAAAAAAAAAAAGGATTAATACAAATGTTTCAAAACAGAGACCCTACAAAGGGAGACATTGGATCATGGGGATATTTTTAAAAATCTGGGCCAAAAGATTTCTAGGATCAGTACAGTTCCAATTGCCCTGTGAGCTAAGAGCCTGCAATTCACACCTCTTCCTGAGCTTTCAAATCTCTGAAATCTCATCTGTAACCACAGATGCCAGATGCAAATGCCAGGCTCCAGAGAACTCATTCCTGACAAGCTTTTAAATCCGACACAAGCCACAGAGTTTGGACCAAAATCTTTACCATTTCATGCGTTGCCAGAGTGGGCCAAACATAACTTCCTGCTCTTTAGGAACATGGCTCACACAAAAAAGCCAGGAGGCTTGGAAATAGAGAAGGTTACAAATGACCCTTCTGCCAAGCTGTCAAAGAAAAGAAGATCTGGATTTTCCTTCAAATAAACGGTCACTGGACACAGCAAGAGACCACACCTGGGTGAAGGCCTAAACTCTTCACCATGGACATTAGAGGGGCACCCTAGAAGCTCTAGGATGAGGACGACAAGAACTCTTCCTACGAAATCGGTGCCTCTCAGGTCACTATTGGTCTCCCTAGGGCATGGAGCAAGGCATTCATTCAAAGCCCCTTCCAGAAGATACAGCCCTGGCAGCTGAGGACACACAAGGTCTCTAAAAGAGCTTATGCGCTAGTGTGGGGAAACAAGACAGTCATACAGGGAGATGCAGAGAATATAAATAAGGCAGTTTGGGGTAGTGATGATACTACACAAAAATAAAAGATAAACAGGCTGCCTCTTCTGGCAGTCTGTGTGGTCTGAGGCTCACTCTTTTATGAAGCTGTTGGGTATATTTTCCTTATTTATTATGGGGCTCTTGGTGAGATCAGATACCTGACAAAAGAAAATACCTATACACAAACAGAGAGAGATTAAATCATATTTGGAATTCATCTTTGCCTTCCAGGGTCCATGACGAGATGTCCCTAGAATGCGGACTTAAGATAAACACGGGAGACTTGGAAGGCAAAGGCCAAAGCAACTGAATGAGCCAGCTTCGCTGTCCACTTGAGCCATAAGCTGGGTACAGAGTTGATGGAAGTGGGCTGCAGACACCCATTCTGGGTCTTTGCCTGAACTCGAAGGAGGCAAATCAGCGTGACAGAGCAAGCCCATCAGACTGCAACTGTGCTAAGTCCATGCACCAGCCCTGAAGGCCTACAAGAATCTCCCAGCATCTTCAGCCTCTCGGAGTTTAGTTACTAAGCTGATGGAGCCATTGCCCCCACGGTACTGTAAGATGGTACAGCAGCCAAGCGCATAGTCTTTCACATTAGACAGACTTGAGTCCAAAGCCCAGCGTGGGGTCCGGTGGAATGTTAGGCGCACCATGTTTTCTTAACCTCTCGGCCTCATTTCCTCCCTAGTAAAGAAAAGGCAGCAACTCCCTCCTGGGGTGCTTTTAAGTTTAAATGAAGACACGCCCTTGAGACAGGTGGCAAAGTACCTGACGCTCAGTAAAGTGGTTGGGATTTGATTAATATTAGACAGTCATCTCAAAGATTAAAGTGTATTTAAGGCTAAGAGCCTCCTGCTCTGACAATTCTTGGTAAACTGGCCAGCCATTCACTGTATCACCAGTAACAGCCACAAGACTCCCAGTTAGGAGTCAGGAGCCTAATTATTCAGACACACAAGCCCCCGCTCTATACAATATGTGCAATCGACAGAAAAGACGGAAAGAAAGAAGGAAGAGGGAAAAGCAGAACGGAAGGAAGGAAGGAAGGAAGAAGTCATCAGACAGATGAATGGATAGATGGACAGACAGACACTGTTTATAAAACACTATTCTTGGAACAAGTCTGCCTCAAGTGATACTAACCCATAGAATCAAAATGGGTTCCATTAGGACCATTCCTTGTTCATCTTTATATCTGTGATGTCTGATTTACAGTATGATGCCCAATAGATGTTTCTTTAGTTTTGTGGGAAATACATTAGAGTCCAGTGACCTGGGATCTGGAGTTTGACTTCTTACTAATAAGCCATCAGTACTCATCAGTAAGGCTTCAGTTTCTTTATCAGACCCAGGAAGAAGTTGGCTTTGGTAGTCTCTAGGTCCCTTGGCCAACCTAACGCTCTGCCTTTAGAAGGACAAGTCCATGTTTCTCTTAAACCTGTTCTCTAAACCCGAGTGGCTCCCTCTTGCCTGCAGGGCTGTGGTATTTCCCTCTGGAATCGAGGCGGCGGCGGTGTGATGGCTGCGTCAAGCAGGCTGGAGCGGCCAACAAAAAGAAATAATAGACAAAACAAGAGTGTTACCAGCATCCTGCTCTCCAATTACACCAACTAAACGCCTTTCAGCCCACAGAGACTAGAACCTGCCCCATCGAAGTCGGCGGGAGAGAATGGTTTCAATTAAGAGCAGCACAGCAGGATCACGGATTCCCTAAGAGAGACTACTCCTAAATTATTACAAACAGCCCCAGTGCTCCCTGTAGCAAATTTCAGCATTGCGGGCCAACTCAGACCATTCTTTAGTTGTGAGACAATCCTCCAGTGAGGTGCTTTCGAGCAGATCCCACCTGCACCCCTGGAAGTCGAGACGCCCACTCTTGATTGACCCCCTGATCTCTGGTGGTCTCGCAGGTCCCGCTGCCAGTGCAGAGAGCAAAGAAGGAGGTTCACTCCACCTGTTTTCCCAAAGATGACTCTCAGTAGTACTAAATTGTTTCAAGACTGTTCATTTTCAAGGAGCCAGAAAAACCCAGATTCTCAGGAAAAGGAGAAGCCTTGAAGCTTTAAAGCCTCCAGTTCTGGAGATGGGGAAGGACAGGATGGGCCCCATAAGACTGAGTGGGAACGTCGGTGTGGTATTAGAGGGCAAGGATTGAATTTCAGCCCCACCACATGAGAGCAGAGCCTTCTTGGGCAAGTTACTTCATCTTTATGAGTCTCAGTTTCTCAGCTTATAAAATGGCTCTGAGGAAATGCAGTCATTCATTTACTGAATGGATATTTGCTGCAAACCTCAAAGAGAGGTTTATGGCAGTTAGATAATAAACTCACGGGAAAGCGTCAGCATTGAGTTTGGTTCATAACAAGTGTTCAGTAAATGTCAATCTTTTTCCTTCTCCCACAGGAAGATTTAAAAAAAAAAAACATCTTGCATGAGCAGCCCCAGCTCTCCCAGATATCAAGGGGCCCCCCAGGTTCTGATTTATAACGTATTTATACTACGAGCAATTGTTTGTTTTGATAGTCTTGTTTCAGCCCAAACAGCAGTCTGCAACCACACTCTTAAGAAACTAAAAGCAAAGTGAGAATGTGGCACAAAGGCTAACACTCCTCTCAAAAGATGCAAAGTTTTAGTCACTTCTGAGGTGCGGCGGGGAGGGGCCAGATCCTCCTTTCTTTAGAGGTGAACAGAACTAAGCAGTTAAAGGTAATTAAAGTATTTGGGGGAGATAAGAGGATTGAACATCCCAGTATGATTGAAGGGTGGGCATTTCATGTATTCAAAAGCTGGTCCCCCAGCCCCAACCCCTCCACAACCAGGAAATTCCAAGCCTGGGCTTCTGGGGGAAGCAGTGGACCCTGAGGAACCTCAAATTTTCCAGAATGAGAAGGAAGCTACTGCATTAAATTGTCCCTAAGGGTCTTTCTACACTCTGAGCCCAGGTAAAGGAGCGCTTCTCCCCAAGAGGGAGGGAAATACCATCTCCTCCTCCAGTCTCATGCCAACTGTCAGCAGTGAAGGCAGGAAGAGGCAGATCCTGCTGAGACAAGCAGCCTTGGAGACTGCCTGTCATCAAGCAAGTAAAGACAGGCCTGGAGCGCGTCGGCCGACTCGCTTTCACCAGCTTCTGCAATAGCCAAGCTTCCCGGAACATCCCCGGCTGCCGTCTGCCTGGCAACAGTTGTTCCAGTAAGCACGTGGGTGTCAGCACTTTGGTGTCCCCTCGCCACCAAATTAAATGAGATGTTATTGACTAACATTTTGCCCAGAAATGGAATGAACATCTTCCAAAGGCAGCTGGGAGCATTTCTCAAGCGTGGCAGGAACAAAGTTCGGGCTGAATGCGGAAGGGAGAGGTTCCGGGTCTAATACTACAGTTATGACACTGAGGATGCTTGCTCCCTGTCAGTTACTCCACACACAGTCTGGTAGTCCTTACACAATCCTGCACCTAGGTATTATTACTCTGCCTTAAAGACAAGAAAACTGAGGTTCAGAGTGTTGTCAATTGCCACATAATTGATGAGGGGCAGGACTCGAACCCATGCTTCCGGGTGGCTCAGCGGTCAAGATTCCGCCTGCTCTGCAGGAGCCACAGGAGATGCAGGTTTGATTCCTGGGTTGGGAAGATCCCCTGGAAGAGGGCACGGCAAGCCACTCCAGTATTCTCGCCTGGAGAACCCCTTGGGAAGAGGAGCCTAGTGGGGTTCATAGGGTTGCAAAGAGTCGAACACGACCAACGCGACTCGGCACTGAGGTTCAGAGTGTTGTCAATTGCCACATAATTGATGAGGGGCAGGACTCGAACCCATGCTTCCGGGTGGCTCAGCGGTCAAGATTCCGCCTGCTCTGCAGGAGCCACAGGAGATGCAGGTTTGATTCCTGGGTTGGGAAGATCCCCTGGAAGAGGGCACGGCAAGCCACTCCAGTATTCTCGCCTGGAGAACCCCTTGGGAAGAGGAGCCTAGTGGGGTTCATAGGGTTGCAAAGAGTCGAACACGACCAACGCGACTCGGCACGCATGCAGGACTCAAACCCAGACTGAACTCCAGGATCCACAGTGCTTTCTGAGAGTGGGATACCAGACTCAGATCCCACTCATGAATCCCTGACCTTGGTGCTTAGCCCAGAGGCTGAGCTGACAGTCAGTCCTACTAACTACAAGGATGATAAGTAAGCATTCTCCAATGTATCCTTTAGAAGACAGAGAACCTGACTTTGAGAGACTATTTTCTGATGGCCTATTTGAAGAGATGCCTGTTTCTAAATGTCTTCCAGAGTCTGGGAAGCTCATCTGGAGAAGAAACCAGATGAGTTTCCCAGAGGTTTTAACAATGCACACAATGCAGAATACAGAAGTAGATGTTGACTTTAGCTTTCCCGGCAATACAAATAACAGGAAGCTCAAACAGATAATAGGGTATCTTTCCTCTACCCTGAGAAACAGTCTTTAAGGAAGGCTGGAGATTATCTGATGATGTTTTTCTGTAAGGAAACAGGGCTGCCCCCCAAACAAGTTTCACAAGAGAGCCATGGGGAGCCCCACCCTCTGTTCCAAGTAAGAAGAATCTAGAATATCCAAGGCTTGCCTCCTGAAACCTTCCTCCATCTCTTCTCTCCCTTAGCAGAACATGTTTCCTCCTTGTCTTTCACAGCCATCCTGAACATTGCACATATTCAGCCTCTGTTTGGTGCCTCTGCAGAAAACCATGGAAGAGACTCTATCTAGGTGATGACAGCCAAGAGGAATGGCAATTGGGGTGGTGCGCAGCCACAAAGGGAGGAGAAAAGATGTGGTCTGCTTGCTAACCCTCATTTGCTTTCTAAGAAAGTTTGTCTCTTACTCCAATAAATAAGACAATTAGATAGATGATACATACATGGATGGACAGGTACATAGACCAACAGACAGATATAGACGATAGACATATGTGATGGACGGATGAACAGACAGACACATAATAGCTACATGGATACATACGTATGTAAAGTTGCTTTTTTAACTGAATTTGGACATCACAGACTGAATCCACCAGGGTAAGCCACAATCGCACAAATCCAACCAAACAGTAAAGTGGATACAGGCCTTCAGAAAAGAGAAGACCAATTCCAAATCTATTCATTCAACAAGATTTTATCCAGTGCCCCCATGGGCACTGTGCTAGGCACTGAGACCAGGGCATTGAAAAAGGTCAGAAAGGTCATTGCCCCGACGTAGACTATGGTCCAGGGAAGAAGACCAGCAACGAAAAAACAACACAGCACAATAAATGTAGTATCAGAAGGGCAAGGTGCTGAACGCTTGCACTTTAAAGGGAAGCCTTTCCTCCCCAAGGCCTCTGCTGTCCCCAAGCGATGCCTCCCCGAGGCACTGTCACTTCAGCTGAGAACTGAAGGATAGAAACAGAACTAGCGGGCGAGGCTCAGCAGGCCTTGCAGTCAGGAAATTCACCCTCATAATAAAGCGTAAATCATTTCAGTTTGATAGAATCCATTTCCTCTCGCTCTTTCATCATTAGATTTTGAGAAGTAAGGCCCCCTTCCTGTGTCAGAAACCATCACATGCCTGAGGTCCACATTAAACATCCCCTGGGTTTCTCTTCCCTGGATTCAGTCCTTATAAATCCTTTAATGAAACTTAAGTGATAAAAAGGAATGGAAAAAAATTTTTTTTTAAATTCTGAGTTTCCTTCCATGCTGTTAGATTCATAAGCACGCTGCACGGAGGCAGGACACAGGCCCAGAAAACCCACCTGTCCATCTTTGCACTAATCAAGACGTTAAGATGTTGAGCCCTTGAGCTTTGGACTCAGAGAAACTATTGATATTTGGAAGGAGTTTTTCTGCTTATGAAAGAGCAATTATTCATACAAAATTCAATAGTTAATTTAGATTCCCTGAAGCAAGTCTGATCCATGGGGAATCAACACAGGGTGGCTGCAGCAACATCAACTCTGAGAGTGGAGAAGTTAGGATTCAAATCCTGAATCTGCATTAATTCTGTGATCCTGGGAAAGTCATTAAATGCCTCTCCTCTACAGGAGTGTAATAATGCTAACTGGGAAGCTGATGTGAGTGCTGGATTAGATAATGGAGCTGAACACACTTCACACACATTAAAACACTCCAGGAGTGTAGTTTTGAAAAGGGAAGCCGGCCTTCTCCCTTGGGGGTCATCATCTCATAATTTACAGGAAGAGATGCTCTTCCAAGGTCGCAGTAATTCTTTTTAAATGGATCACTACAGACTCATGGTCCTCAGCAAAGTGCAGCTCCAGCAGCGCTGAGATGAGCTGCAGTGATGAGTTTCTAATAATAAAGTGCTCAAGTGTGCAAAAGATGGACTATTTCTTGCAAATTATAACGGATTTAAGGTTATTCCGTGATATGCTTTTATTGGAGAGAGAAAAAGATAAAGTTATAGCTATCGTGACTGAGCATAAACCCAGACCATCCAAGCCTCCACCTGCAGCGTGTCCCCCACGTGAACTCTTGTCAGTGAGGTATGTCTTCCCTGGAGAAGCTTGAGGGTGTGACTTAGAAAACACAAGAACTTGCCTTTTTCCTTTTGTCTACACAGAACTGCAAATCAAACTCTACCAGCTGTGTCGACTCCCTTAGAGCCTTATTGATTATAAGACACACTGTTACCAATGCAATAAAATTCTAATTAAAAGTGCTTCAGGGGAGAGGAGGCCACCAACTCCTAACTCATTTGGGTGGATCATGACTGGTCTAAGTTGAGCACTGGTCTAAGTTGAGCACTGTGATCAGAGTTCTCCTTGCCAGTGATCAGGTTAGTGTGGGTCTCCCGGGCAATGGCACCCCATTCTTCCAATAAGAAGTAAAGTGAAGTTGCTCAGTCGTGTCCGACTCTTTGCGACTCCATGGACTGTGTAGCCCACCAGGCTCCTCCATCCATGGGATTTTCCAGGTAAGAGTACTGGAGTGGGTTGCCACTTCCTTCTCCATGGGAAGCCAATTAAGGACTTCTGGAAAAGCCGTCCTTCCATTTTTTTAGAAGAGATATTTATGAATACGTATTCCTTCTTCTGGTGGTAGACACCGCTGTTTGTCTTGTTTTTCCATAGGATGCCTGGAACTGTGAGAGTCAATTTGGGACCACGAAGGAGGCTAAACTACAGGAAGACACTGTGAGGGGCAGAGGGGAAAGCTGGAAGAAAACGGGACCTTTGATAACATCATTGCTTCTGGAATCATTCTGTTTCCATCCTTCTTGCTGTGCTAGATAACAATTTGTGAGAGTTGATTATTCTGTTCCTTACAGTGATACCAGCTGGCATGCACTGATGTGGGTATACCAGGAACTATGCAACAGACAGCAATTGCATGGGACTGGCACACCATGGGTTGATGCATAGATGGGCTGTGCCTTTTGTTCAGTCATGACAGCTCCAACTCCATCCTTATCTCTCCAACCCCCAAAGCACAAAAGAACAAAAGGAAAAGGATGCCATCATCATCACTGGGAGGGGGAAGACCCTGAATCTGTTCTTGTTTAGAAGACACAGTTGTTTATAACTGACCATCTGGATGGCTGGTGCCTACACTCTGCTAATTGATAAATACTATTAGCATCGTGCACATGTGTGTGTGCACCTGTCCGACTCTTTGCGACCCCATGGACTGTAGCCCTCCAGACTCAGCTGTCCATGGAATTTTCCAGGCAAAAATACTGGAATAGGTTGCAGTTTCCTACTCCAGGGGATCTTCCTGAGCTACGGATTGAACCTGCACCTCCTGAATTGTCAAGCGGATTCTTGATCACTGTGCCACCTGGGAAGCCCAGCCTGTGCTTTTACCTGACATCGTTCTAAGTGATGCTTTGTGGGGGGTTTGTTTTTTCCTTACCACATCTAGCTCACCCTCCTGACAGAGTCCGCTCTGGTCATCTCCAAGTATTTACCACCAACAAAGAGATTTTTAAAAAGTGAGGCCTTTGTAGTCAAATAGCTGGACATCTGAATCCTAGGGCTCTTGCCTGCTCCTCCTGCCTGGACCCAGTCAATGCACCTGCACGGCTGCTGGAAAGTCATCCTACAAGCCACCCCCCAGGGACACATCAATCAGGCCCTGGCCTCAAACTCTTGCCACCGAAGTGTTCAAAACAAGACCAAGAAACTTCCAATAAAATGGACCAAATTTGACCCTAAACCAAAGCCTTAATGCTCAAGATACCTATGTAAATTATGAATTTTTCTCCCATGGAAAAGTGATACTTTTTGCTTCCCCGAGTCTGGGTTCCTTCATTTCCCCAACAGGTGCTTCTAAAAGTTTGAGTCAACTTGGAGATTCTCATGGCTCTCTTCCCACCACTGCCTGTTGCAGGGCAAGTAGGACAAACCGATTGCTTTCAGAATTTTGAGGAATAAAGCCTTGATTTTTGGCCCCCTTATTCAGAGGACCCTATGTGAGGCAGCCAGAACAGGAGCTGCTGTGGCTAGAGTTGTGATGAGGAGCTCTGACCTCACCTACCAAAATGTTCCCTGGACCTGAGAGCTGGTGGGATTGAGGAGTCCAACAGGTAGCCCCAGCCCCCCAAATGGAGCTGCAGGGATCCTGCAAACACACTCATTGCTATTCACTGAGAAGTCTTCTCTGATGCTCTAAATCAGGCGCAGTCTCCCTGTTACAGGCTCTCACAAGCTCCTGTACTTCTCCTTCTGAGCTCTGACCGCAAGTGTAATTAAACAAGGGTGTAATGAGTTGTTTACAGCATCTTCCCAGCTCGAGCATAAGTCCCATCACAGCAGAAACTGTGCCTCTCGTTTAAGGCTGTATTCCTAGTGCCTGGCAGGAGTGCCTGGCATATATTGGTATTCGGTAAATGCATGCTGAGTAAACAAATGCACCGTTTGAAAACCACTGACTGCTCAGAGAGGCTAGGTAAGAGCTAGGCCAGGTGATGCTGGGCCTTTTGGTTTCCAAAGGTTCATTGAGTCATAAAGGATCAAAACAAACACCAAGCATACATAGGCACCCAGAGCCGAGCACAGTGAGGCCCAGCAGTGTGAACACCTGCACTATTTCCCACTGTGTCACACACGCACGCACGAGACCCAAGCCCAGGACTGTTCTCTCTCCCTCTCTGTCCTCCAGATCTCCTGGCCCTGGTCAGCCATGTGTCCTCCTGTTCAGTGCCCTTTGCTATCATCTCAAAGGATGGAACAGAAAGGGTACTGGATGGAGGGGCACAAACCGGAGTTTTGACTCTAACCGGTTGTGTGACCTTGGGCAAGTCATGTGCAGTCTTCGAGATGGCCTTCCCATAGTCATCCAAAAGAAAGAGGTGGACTCTGTAATTCCCAGCGCCCTTCCCCATCCTGACATGCCATCATCATGGGCTTTGGGCCACCAGATCCTGAAAACTTCTCACGTAGGGCCTTTCTCCTCTTTCCCGTCTCTGGATCCGTAATTCAGTCCTGCTATAGGATGCAGCTCAGCCTTGCACCTTCTAAGCCCTAGCAAAGACTCTGAAAACCCTCCCTCATTTGCCTCCAGTGCTTTTATTGAGTCACCGAAGTAAGGGTATTGTGACACAACTTGGCAGGGCACCGCCATCCCCTGCAGGCTGGCTGCGTCTGCCCGCCTCCGGAAACGGCAGGATCAAGAACTTGAGCACATACCAGGGCCCCAGATAAGCGCTGCCCTGGAGAGGAGGGCAGCACGTAGGAGAGCATTCCGAAGACTACAATTTCAATGACAGGGGTCAACCAGCAACAGGAGACAGAGATAAAGGTGAAAGTGACTTCAGGTAATAATAGAACCTTGTAGTTTCTACATCACAAGTTTCTGCCTACCAGCACAAAACACTTTTACACCAGCAGGTAAAGGTGGAGAGGTCTAAGAGAGGCAGACGGATTATTACCCCCACGCCACTTCACAAAGTGTACTGAAACATTAGACAGATAAAGCCAGCAGCCCAGGGTCACACAATTAGGCTTTGACACGGTGGGAATTAGAGCAGTGTCCTAATCTCACCCAGGGGCTATTTCCAATAGACTCCTGATGGAGCCTTTGTTTATCCCTTGGTTCTACCTTATCTTACCTACCCAGGCAGTGAGCTTGCTTTTTTCCCTTGGGGATGAACAGGGGGAAACTGGAGCCGCTCAGAGTGGGCTGACCAGCCAGTGTTCAGAATCCAGCCTTCTTGACTTGGATGCTCCAATGGGGCCAGCCTGTGGACCAGCCTGTGGAATGTTGCTACTGTTTGTATCTGGGAGGCAAGGAAGAGCCCCCCGTGGCAGCTGAGAATGTAGAGGCTCCAGGGCTGATAAAAGTTGTAATTAACATGCACATATAACCCTTTCATCTTCAAAGGCTTTAACTAACATGAGTTAGCTATGCCTCCTATCATCCCTATGGCTGAGGAATCATTTTTGTCTTCTCAGTTTACAGATGAAGTTGATGCGAGAAGCTACCCTTGGCCATGAGGTCTGGCCCTTGTTCAAAGAGAGGAGACTCCTGGCTCCAAGCACCTTACTTCACTAGGGTTGATGGGAAAACAGAATGTGAATGAATCAGGAGAGAAGGCTCAGGGGACCAAACTCCTCTGGGAAAGAGGCTGCATGTATACCATTTGGAAGGAGACTGAGTCTATGGTATGGCTATTTAACCAGATTAAGTGGGCTAAACTCCCAGCGTTACACACACTATCAGAAAGGTACACCAGAAAAGCCTACTGCTCTACTGCGGCGACATCTCTGTGATAAGGAGGGTCAAATCCTCCATACTGCGCCCATAACAGACATCATTAATTGACCACAGCACTCTCTGTGGACATCCCAGGTGGCGCTAGTGGTAAAGAACCCACCTGTCAATGCAGGAGACATAAGAGGCGTGGGTTCGATCTCTGTGCCGGCAACGTAGAGTCTGCCTGCAATGCAGGAGACCCAGGTTCAATCCCTGGATCAGGAAGATCCCCTGGAGAAGGAAACGGCAACCCACTCCAGGATTCTTGCTGAGGAAATCCCATGGACAGAGGAGCCTGGCAAGCTACCGTCCATGGGGTCACAAGAGTCAGGCCCGCCTTAGCGACTAAACCACCACCACCAGTATTCTTGGCTGGAAAATTCCATGCAGAGAGGAGCCTGGTGGGCTACAGTCCACAAATTTCATGGTTAGAGGAGCCTGGTGGACTGCAGTCCATAGGGTTGCAAAGAGTTGGACATGACTGAAGCAACTTAGCACGCACGCATGCAATCTTTGTGGCTGAGCCAAGGTCTGGCTTCTTAGCACAGCCTCTCAGGCAGCCTTGAGTAGTCAATGGGAAATGATACAGGAGCTGAAATCTGTTTGCTATTGCTGCGCTGCTGTAGAGCCTGTTTGCGATTCTCTTAAACTGCCAGAAGTTGCCAAAGGTTTTATCTCAACCAATGCTGGAGCTGACCTTTTTCTGAACTCTGTCTAGCACTGTCTAAAGAGGGTGTCATGAGAACTTTAAGTCTCTGGAATGGAATCTCACAGATGGTGCCACTTGATCGCTTGGAAGCTGTCCAACTTCATCCTTCACTGTTCTTCAACATGGTGTCTCTTAATTAAAGGGCATGGCGCCCCTTACTGACCCCAGTCAAGTCATACTTATTTCCCCAACTTTTAAACTTTCAGTTCATTCTTTAGGCTTCCCTAAGTCGTTCTCCTTCTCTGTTCATCTTCCTACGCTCAATTCATCCTCAATTTTTACTGCTTCCATGGACCCATCCTACACAATTGCCACACAGAAATGTCTGCACTCTTACTCTCTTCACTTGGTTAATTCTTCTTTCACCAAACAATAAATTCTCTGAGGACAGAAACTAGATCTGCTTCCCTCACTTCTTTCCACAAAGACAATCACATAATAGGTTTTCGTGCATTTATTGAATCGGTGGGTTTATCCCCATTTTACACCCAGAGAAACAGAAGCAACTAGTAAAGGAAGAACCTTGCCCACAGTCACCCTGTAACCAAGATGGAAAAATGCCAAGCCTCTGCTGGCCACATGTGGTTCTCACTTCTCCTAGAAGGCAGTGTCTGGGGGATTGCCTGGAGGTACCGATGACTGGACCGTACCCAGCAGTTACCGAGAGCAACGCCAACGACAGGAGAACTGAATCCATCCACAAGTATTTCAACTTCTGGTCAGTGGATTCTAGATGGATATGAAACAGGGCACACCCAGGATGCACTCTGATCAGACAAGGGTTTTCAGTGACCGAGAGAAGAGCAGAATCTCAACAGAGCATTTAGTCTCTCACTTACCACCTTAAAGTAAAGGGTTAGTCGCTCAGTCATGTCTGACTCTGAGACCCCATAGACTAGCCTGCCAGGCTCCTCCGTCCATGGAATTCTCCACGCAAGAATACTGGAGTAGGCTGCCATTTCCTTCTCTAGGGGATCTTCCCGACCCAGGGATCGAACCCGGGTCTCCTGCACTGCAGGCAGATTCTTTACCATCTAAGACACCAGGAAAACCCAACTTATCACCTGGACAAACTCCTAAGTAATGTAGTCTTTCTAACTTCCTTCCCCATTTCCTGCCCTCACTGAGCAGGAAGAGTTTCTCTGGTTCCACAGAAAAGAAATGAATATCTGAGTAGGAGTCTGGAAGTTTCTTCATAGAAGAAGCAACTCACCATCTCAAAAGACTACCTGTGCCACCTTGATATATATATATTTCTTTGCTTTGTTTTCAGATTCCCATGGCAATCCTAGTTCTTTCCCCTACGACACTATAGCTCATCCTCTAAGCACTGCTTTGGCTGAATACTGCGGTTCATTTTGCATCAACATGTTACAGGGATCCCTTGAGGAAAGCTAAGAAATCCAATGTGTTCATGGAGCGTTACGAGTGAAGGAGACAACTTTTCTCTTCTTCAGGGGTTGACTTCTCTAGCCTCTTGAAGCAATGTTTGTTCAGAGAATATTGCATCTGGAAGTGAAGTGAAAGTTGTTCAGTTGTGTCCAATTCTTTGAGACCCCATGGACTATACAGTCCATGGAATTCTCCAGGTTAGAATACTGGAGTAGGTAGCTGCTCCCTTCTCCAGGGAATCTCCCAACCCAGGGATTGAACCCAGGTCTCCTGCATTGCAGGCGGGTGCCTTACCAGCTGAGCCACAAGGGAAGCCCTATTGCATCTGGATCCTGTGGCTAATCCCAGGACCGACTTTGGGCAGTTTTAGCTGTGGGACTGACACCTGTTGCTAACTTCTCTGGCTTAGACTTCATCTGCTCACCCGCAAGGGGTCAGGAGGATCTGGAAGAGTCCTCTGAGCAGAGCACCTTGGCCCAGGAGTCCATCCGGCCAGTTGGCGTGTAGAGTGTAACTCGGTCTGTATGCTAGTTGTTTCCGGTATGCATTAATAATTCACTTCTGATATTTAATACAAACCAGACATCACTTTTGTGTGTTGGGGGGCAGTTGTGGGCGGAGGGGGACTGCCCCACAGTGTGTTATTCCTTGCATTAACTTTTATGAGGCTTAGGTGTTCATGGGCCTGCAGAATGGTAGGTTTACAGAATGTGAGGCTGGGAAAAGACTGCACAGATCAACTAGAATCCTGCTGTCTCATCTGACACACAGGAAATTGGAGGCAAATTGGCGTAAAATTATTGACTCTGCATCACACAGTCAATCAGTTACAGAGAGGCGCTAAAGAATTATAGTCATCTCCATACTCGAGGTGCCTTCTGTGTGCTAGACCCGAGCTCCAGACATTACGTGCTGAACACTGTCCTAGGTGCTTAATGTGTGCAGCCCCTGGGGCTCACTCTGCTCTCGTGGGGCCGGGAGGAGAATCAGCCTGTCTCACAGCCCTTCCTCCTTCCACACAGCCCTCCTCCAAAGCCAGCCTTCTCATTCCCATCCCACCACACGGAACAGCTGGTTCGGTACAGAAGGTCTTTAAATCATTTAAAGAAAGAACTCCTCCCTTTTTTCCTTTTAACATAGTGACCAAAAAGCCCACCTCTTTTCTCTGAGTGTCACTGGAACATGATTTTGAGGCTTAAGTTCTGTGTACATAAATTCAGATTTGGCAGGGCTGGGGCTGAGAGGCAGACAGACCTCTAGGCAATTAAGATCCTTGGTCTACTGGACAAAACTTAGTGAGCTCTAAACTTCTCCTGCCTTGCCTGATATGTCAAACTCGAAGAAAGACACACTCAAATTAGAATGCAGAGTAAAGTGATGTCAAGGAGATGTGAGGATCAGTATAGGAAGCACGAGAGAAAAAAAAATAGTAACAGGTTTCTATAGATCAGAATTGATGCTTTTGAACTGTGGTGTTGGAGAAGACTCTTGAGAGTCCCTTGGACTGCAAGGAGATCCAACCAGTCCATTCTAAAGGAGATCAGTCCTGGGATTTATTGGAATGATGCTAAAGCTGAAAATCCAGTACTTTGGCCACCTCATGTGAAGAGTTGACTCATTGGAAAAAGACTTTGATGCTGGGAGGGATTGGGGGCAGGAGAAGAAGGGGACGACAGAGGATGAGATGGCTGGATGGTATCACTGACTTGATGGACATGAGTCTTAGTGAACTCCGGGAGTTGGTGATGGACAGGGAGGCCTGGCATGCTGCGATTCATGGGGTCGCATAGAGTCGGACACGACTGAGCGACTGAACTGAACTGATAGATCAGAAAAATTTTAAAAGATGAAAAAACATTAGCCAGAACCTATGAAAATCACAAAAGGTAAATGATAAAGATGGCTTTGCTAGCCAAATCTAGAACTTTCATTCATTCAGTCCAACATTTATTGAACATCTACTATAATTGAGAAACTGACAGATGGGGACCTCGAGGATACAAAATTGTACATAATGTACATAAAACATAAGCTTTTCCCTAAGGAGCTTATAAACTCACCTGTGAAAAGGAACAGAGACCATAATATAGCTCAGCAGCAGCCTTTGAATTTTTTAGATAGAAATATGCTCGTGGGCTTCTCATGAATCATCAAGGAGAAACAACTGGTACACAAAAGGGCAAAGCAAAAGTCGCTTGAGGAAGTCTAGAGCAAGGTCTCCACGCCCCGGGCCATGGACCTATTAGGAACTGGGCTGCAGAGCAGGAGGTGAGCAGCAGGTGAAGCTAAAACCATCTCCCCGCCCTGTCCATGGAAAAATTGCTGCCCGTAAGACTGGCTCCTGGTGCCAGAAGGGTTGGGGACTGCTGGTCTAGAGGGATGACTCTGACCTCTAAGGTTGACCTTGGGAAGATAACTAGTTCCATCATAGAGAATCCACTACAAAGCTGAAGTTCTGGGCAGGAGGTTTCTATGGCAGTATTACTTGTCTCTCCGAACTCTGCTTTATGTCTACGTGACCAGCTCTCTTGTGGGCACCTATACACTTGCCCTCCCCTTGTAGGGAAGCGTGGCCTTGAAACTCACTGGTGGCTGAGGGGCTGACTCAGTGACGTCAGCTGGTCTGCTATAGACTATAAGATGATGCTCAGCTCTGTTGGAATCTGCTTCATGAACTGTGCACATGCAACAGTGGCAACATTTGTAACTGGCATACAGTATTTGCGCCATTTGATACTTTTGGAGCCAGGGGCCTGGCTAGAAATGATCTTCCAAGCCAGAGGCAAGAGACCAAGTCTGAGCTGCATGGCATTGTTCCTTTCTCCCTGGCACCTCGGGTTCCATAATGGTGAACACTTGTGAAGAGGCCTTATCATCCCCACTCTAATATCTTGGTGGGTTCTCTCTGAGAGAGGAAGTAGAAGATGCTGCCTAGATCCACTACTGATGTGTGGTTTCTTCTAGAAGGCACTGCAGACCTACTCAAGTGCAAAAAGATGTACTGAAATTGAAACAGATGGGGTTCTGTGATGAGTCGCTGCTCCCAGGCCTAAGGCCCAGCTGCCTACCTGCAGGGTGAGTTGGAGGTTCTCCAGGGGCCTTTGCTTCCTCCCTTCCGGGAGAGCACCCAGAAGAAATGCTACCTGCCCTCTCCCATGCAAAGGCCACCTGCTGGGCCAAACAGCAGCCAAGCCACAGGTTTGCACTGGAGCTGGGAAGAAGGGCAGAAGTAAATGTCTAGTTTTGGCCCGATTTCATGTGCCCAGGGTGAGCATGGCCTGCTGCCTGACACTCTTCACTTTCAGAGTCTATCCTTCTGTCTCCAATTCTAGCTGGTAGAGAGAAGGTCCTGGCATTAAGGACCCTTAAGCTGAGGGCAAACATTTTCACTGCTGTTCGATTGGCTCCTCTCTCAACTTTATCCTGTCATGAGCCAAGGTCCTAGACAATGGAGCAGCGTTGTTCATCCACCATCCAGGGGACAAGTATGAAGTGATACTGAACAAATGACTTGGTTCACCGCCCCCCGAATCCTACTCTTTCCTCAACTCCCCCGACTCCGCATCCCCTATGGAAGTAACCAGACCCTCTATCCAGGAACTGGAATGAATGAGCCGCACAGAGTAAGAATGGGAAGACGTTTCCATGACAACTTCTTTCTCCTTCATATTTGCAGCTCCAGTCCCCTCCTCTGACATCATGCACATAAACGGAGAGCAAATCCAGCTCTGTGGATGTTATGATCCTGCCCAGCAGTGTACTAGCAAGTATGAAGACAACCAGTAAGCATACTAGCAGGTATCACTGTTTGGGTTTCTGGACACTCTGATGTCTTGATATACTAAGGAAGGCAGAGCAACGCAGTCAGCAAGGACCTGAGCCCTGTAGCTAGACCACCTGGACTGGAAACCCAGCTCTCCTGCTTACCAGCTCTGTGGCCTTGGGCAAGTGACTCAAATTCTCCATGCCTCTGTTTTCTCATATGCAAAAGAGGGGTAATACGAGCACGCCTTCCTAAGGTTAGTGCATGGATTAAACACGTTAGTAGAGGGAACTGGATGATATCAGCATGTGGTCAGGATTCAGTGTTTGGTATTATTACCAACAATAGTTGCAGTATCTCCAAAGTATACAACTGACTGCAAAGAAACAAAATGTACAAGAGCTCTAACTCTCCAGAAAGGTTGAGGGTTAGAAAGATGAACTTTCAAGCACAGCTCAAGGAGACTCACCATGACACCATGGCAAAGTCTCAAAATTACTGGTCTCTGTGAATGCTCTCTCTCCTAGAATTTTGCACTTAACATTCACTCTCAAAAGCTGAAGACTCAGGAAAGATTTTGGGGACCTGGGTTTTGCAAATCACCTCCTTGGTGACTCAGCCCCTCCCCACCCTCCTGGGACCTATCTGCCCACACTTGCTCTTAGGAGAGACTCTTGCCTCAAGAGGACACACCCAGGTAGCCAATGCACCCCCAAACTCAGGGAGATCTGGGTTTGTGAGGTTCTGGACCCCCCTGACACTCACCCCTCATCCTGCCCCCAAGTTTCATGGGGTGGATGAGCCATAGGTAGGCAAGACCTGTCCCATTTGTGGTCAGCGTCACACGTGGCAAGCTCCGTGGAGACAAAGCACCGTCAGCCTCCCTGTCAGGTGTCAGGTTTTGCTGAAGACCTGGAGTAGCTGCAGGAGACCCACAGAGAAGGCAAGGGGCTTCTGGAAGTACTTCCTCTTCTCTGCCTGCTGCTAACACCTTCCAGAAATTGGAAGGGGGCAGTGTTGGAGGGGCTGGAAGGGAGAGTGTGGGTCTCTCACCCAAGAAGTCCCACGTCAGATTAGCATCCCCAAAACAAGCCAGGGTTCGAAGCGGGCCACTGCCCAGGAGAGTTTTATTTTGAGGTTTCAATGTGGGACTGGGTGTCATCATCCGGCCTAACTCCCACTCCCTTCTTGGCCCAAGAAGTGAGTCATCCTGTCCTTAGACAGACGTCCCCAGTCACGGCAATCAGCCACCAAAGCCACAAACAGATGGGTGATCTCCCTACTTGGGCAGACCAAAAACGAGTCCTGTGGTGGGCTGCCGTCCAGCCAAGCGCTCATCTCAGCCTTGTCCTGGAGGCAGTCCTCACCACTGCTATCGCGTACAGATAAAGGCCTCTGCATCTTACGTAGACTGTGGAGCATGTTTTCGTATACCTGATGTAATAATTTCTATATTCTAAATATTCATTTCAGTTCAACAGTAACAGATAACAAATATGGGCCAGGACTGGATTCTGAGAGTACAAAAATGAATGTGATTCCAGCCCTGATGTCAGGGGGGCCCCCCCCACAACACTGCAGAAAAGAGATAAAAGAAGATCTATCTGGTCTGGGGTTTTCCGCCAATGAGAAGTGTGAAAGTCATGAGCACCTCTTGGCCCCAGAAGATAAATATGCTTATTGATTTTAATTTCCCTGTGCAGTTTTTAGGCTAATTAACTGGGACCTATGGGGACCAGATATCTCCTTGTCAGAGATGAGGCTGGCCACCATTCAGTGATGCCAGGGATTCTCAGCTAGGGG
This sequence comes from Oreotragus oreotragus, assembly GCA_006410675.1. Classification (NCBI taxonomy): domain Eukaryota; kingdom Metazoa; phylum Chordata; class Mammalia; order Artiodactyla; family Bovidae; genus Oreotragus; species Oreotragus oreotragus. Next base: position 241,175 of record SJYX01009010.1, read on the forward strand.
GTGACTTTATCACCACCCCTGTTTGGCCATGTCTGGAGGCTATAGAGGCTGTCACACCTGGCCAGGGGGCGGGGCGGGGGGCGGTGGCAGGCATGCACTTTCAGAATCCAGAGTGAGAATAAACCAGAGATGCACCATCAGCTGTTATCCAGGAAACCCTCCACTCGACCACAAGCTACTTAAGAGTGAGGACTGTGTCCTATTGACCATAAGCTCCCAAGACTGCTTGGTGCACCAAATGGGCAGCAAGTACGTGAGCTTTTGCTGGATATATTGTCCAGTTAATGAACTTGCTCCAGAGTGGGTAAATGAACGGCAAGGAAACAGAAATACACACGGCCCAAGCTCATTCCCACTACTTCAGATGCTCAAATCTTCTCTTGTGCACATGGCCCCCTCTTCTTCCCCAACACTGAGTCCCCCAGCCCTCCTGGCTGTGCCTCAGCTCGGCAAGGCTGTCAGTCCTGTGATCCTAGTTGGCCAGGCTGTCACTCCTTGGTACGGTGTTCCCCATGTAGAACCTTAAGGTTCTTGGATAGAGTCCCACTCTCTCACATTTAATTCCCCTGTGAGACCCAGTACAGTGTGGGGCCCACAGAAGACACCTTATACAAACTTAACAACTGACCAGCAAAACCACAGTATGGGTAGACACATGCGTTCAGATACTTACACGCCTATGGACACACCCACCATGTATATGTCCACACCTAGCAAGCAAAAACCCAGTATATCATTTTTCTTGGGGCTTCACATATTGGAATGATCAAGAGAGAGAGATCAGAGGGGTATAAATGTTCCTATCCAAAGTATAAATTTTCTGAACCAGATAGTAATTTAATTGGATAGTAATTTAATTTGATTAATGAGCTGTAGAGATGTGATTTTCACTTATGCAAAAATCTATGCAAGTTTCTGACTTCTAATCACATAAAGTCATGCACTTATTTGTAGAAAAAAATCTATATTAAGTCAAAATATACGTTGGACTTCAACTGGTAGAATATATGCATGTTTGAAATCCTGACCCTCCTGGAAAATCCAGAGTTCCCAACCGCCGTGTCCATGCCAAGCCAGATCCCACAACCACACACTTAAGAAAACATTCTGGCAGATCGCGCTGGCTTTCCAAATCCTTGCTGGGCAGCTTCGAGGGAGCACACTTTTTAAGAAAAATATTAACTTGCTAAGGGATTAAGAGTGGCGTTCCAACTTAAGGTTGGCGGCATTAGCCTCCCCTGGCGAGTTTAGAGAACACTGGTGTGTTTCCCATTGAAGCAAAGACACAAAGGAAATTGAGTCATCAGCATCTGGCTGTGCAACCCCTCAGACATTCTCTCTGAAGCAGAAAAGATCCCCTTTGAGAACTCCACTTGGTCTGGCGGGATTTGCCACCTGCTTCAGTTCATTCTTTCACAAGACCCACTTCCCTTTCAGTCTCCTGGTGGAGGCAACTAAAAAGGAGGTGCAGGGCAGACACAAGGGTAGCCGGTAACTCAGCCCCCACCCCAGCCAGGATGGGTGGCCGGGGGAGGCCCGCTTCCCTCCCACAACCTCCTCTTCATCAGGGACTCCCCACCTGGAACCATCTGACACTCAAGGCCAAACTGAAATCTCACTTGAGTGGCCACGTGTCACCTTGCACCCCACACTGACATTCCGTTCAAGATCCCTGCCTTTTCTAGAAACCATATCAGCCCATCGCCGGTCCTCAACACTCCTCCTCACTGGGGCACACATAACCTGCTAAATACTGAGGGTTTCCACTGAGCATGTAACAAGGGGGCTTCCTGGGTCATTGCACCTAGAATGCTTGCAGGGTCAGAGCCTCTGCAAGGCCCCCCCCTTTTTTTTTCGTTTCCAGGCAGAAGGCCTTGCCCTGACTTGTCTCTTAGACAAGGAACAGCCTCTCCCTTTTTTCCAAGCCTGCAAATGAGAGCATGTCTAGAAGGGCAGCTGGACTCTGATAAGGGAATTGACTTATTTTAGTAACAAACAGCTAGGCTGGCATCTCTCGACAGCTGTGGCCAGGACTGGAGAGAGACAGGCCAGGGCAGAGCAGGGCAGCCAAGAGTTCTCAGCCTGCCGGGGAAGAGGAAAGCCACTCATCCCAAGCTTCACGTTTGCTGGCCTCACACAATTTCCAGAGTCCTCCAGAGGCAAATAATGAATCAAAGGAACACAGGCACTGGAGTCTAACACAGAGGATGTGAGACAACAGGGGACCCCAACTCCATCACTCATACTAGCTGTGTGTCCTCGGGCAAGTCATTCCATCTCCCTGAGCCTCTCAACTTCTTTATCTGGAAAATGGAATGAAAAGATTGCTAAACATACACAGGGCCATTGTGAAGCTTATATAGGATAACCTGTTCAAAGCCCTTGGCTGAATGCCTCGTATGAAGTTGTGTGCATGTGTGCTCAGTTGCGTCCGACCCTTTGTGACCCCATGAACCGTGAAGCCCTCCAGGCTCCTCTGTCCATGGGATTTTCCAGGCAACAATACTGGAGTGGGTTGCCATTTCCTCCTCCAGGGGATCTTTCTGAGCNTATGAAGTTGTGTGCATGTGTGCTCAGTTGCGTCCGACCCTTTGTGACCCCATGAACCGTGAAGCCCTCCAGGCTCCTCTGTCCATGGGATTTTCCAGGCAACAATACTGGAGTGGGTTGCCATTTCCTCCTCCAGGGGATCTTTCTGAGCCAGGGATTGAACCCACATCTCCTGAGTCTCCTGCCTTGCTGGTGGATTCTTTACCACTGAGCCACCAGGGTCAGTGCTCGGTAAATGGTATTGCCTGCAGATTTAGGACCCTACTTGGTAGAGGAACCAAATGTCAGGCTTTTAAAGCTGGGATGCTGCTAACTGAGAGGGATCCAGCAACACTTCAGGAGGCACTGGACAGTACAGAGGCTCTACCCCAAGCATCCACTTTGCTGGATAAGAAGAAAGTTATCATCTTTATTCTTAAGTTAAACTCAAACTGGATATATTGTGGAGGAAAATATAAAATTGTATTGAGCATTTAAGACAGCAATTTAAGGTGTGAAACAAATGTTGCTACCTCTGTAGACCACACATTCCCTGCCCACTGCAAGTAGTGGAGGTGGGGCTCAGTCCTGGAGGATTAAGGTATTTCAGAGACCTGAGGTTTGGAAAGTGTCCTGTGCTAACACTCGGCCTGAGAGAGGGGAAGTCACCTTTCTCTCTTTGGGGATCTGTTTCCTCCTTGGGAAAAAGAAAGGGTTTTTCTAAATGATTCTTGGAGTCCCCATCTCTGAGTCTACAATAGTGAGTCAAGAAATATTTCTTGAATGAGTGGAAAGGGATCTGTCATAAACTAAGAATTTCACGCTGCCCAGCAGCCTCTCCAAATTGCGTGGGCCAAACTGGAAAAAGAACGGAAACTTTTTCTACTGGCTGCAAAATTCAAACACACCTACTTGGCACTGTGCCTTTGCAGGAAGGAAGATGTCCATTGTGTATTTGGGGAACAACTGAATTAATTGATGCTAAGCAACCTCAGGGGGAATGGAGGTTGGCTTCGTTGCTGCTTCTCCTGGGAAAACACAGCCGAAAGTCTAACTCCCAGAAAGAGGGGTCTCTAAGGCTCAGAGGGATCAGAAGGGTGCCAGTCACCCCCAAAGCCCCAGAGCGCTTAGCTGCACCCCTCTTTCTAAACACCAGGGGCACAATTCTCTAGCAAGGACCTCTTACCCACAGAGGACAGGAGGCAGACAGGTACAGAGGGCTCACTTCACTGGTCTTTATCCAGGGCTACTTTCGTCCTTCCACGTGTGAAACGTAGTTCAACAGATCTGTTCTCCAACTTAGAGTTTGGGTCCAACGCTGCTTACCTGTATTTGGCCATGACTCTACTTCTTGCTTTTCAGTATGAAGATCAGACCCTTTCTTCCTCCCCAAAGCCTTGCCACTTGCCGAAATGTCCACATTGTCCTCTGGAGCCCACCACCTTCGCTGGTGGGGCACCAGAAGAGCCTTCCCGCCTCCTCTTTGTCCTTCCTCTCTCTGCCAGCCCAGCCCGAGCCCACTGTTAAGTCACATCTCCTTCCCAAGTCTCAGTTCCTTCCAAACAGCTTGACAAGCGCATGAAAGCCTGGGCCCAGGCAGCTATTGCTACTGGCATTTTTTTGCGCTTCCTCCAAATGACGCTCCCCAAAGGGACCACGGAAACCCAGAGCAGGAGTAAGCCTGCCCATCTGGAGGGAAGGGAGGAACTTCAAGGGTCAAGACAGTGCCAAATATCAGGGGATGGGGCCCTTTAGAAGAATTTGGGCTACAGGATGGAAGGAGTCAGGAGTCGAAATCCTCAGAAGCAAAGCAGAAGAGGCCCCAGGAAGGTAACATATAAATGGACTTCCTTATAGGCGAGAAAGAGAGACACCAGCCTGGTTCCTCTTCCCTGAGGCCAGGCTCACAGCTCTCCCTGAAATCTTTCCCTGCTCTCTCCCATCCCAAGTCTCTCTGCCTTTCAAAAGATCCTTGGAGCTCCAGTTCCCCTTTGAAAGCCTCCTCTAAAGCCTCTGGTCCACCACCTCCTTCCACAAAATCCTTTCTGAGTCTGTCCATATCATGCTGCTGTTTGTCCATATCATACATGCAGCTTAACCAGGGCTAACTAAGCAACAGGCAAAGAAGCTTGGTTCACAGAACCAGCAGTCTTCTGACTGTGCGAACACAGACAAGTCACTTAACCTCTCTGAGCTGTGGTTTGTTGCCCTCCTGCAAAACGGGGCTAACGACAGGACACTTCTCAGTGGGCCACTGTTGAGGGTAAAACGAGATAACCCATGTAAAGAATTTAGCACAGTGCCTGGCCCAGCCCAAATGTATAATAAATGGTGGCTGGTGCTGCCATTGTGATTCCTGTTAATTATTATTATTAATTATTGCTTTTCTGATTCAGGAATCTAAATCCTAGACCCTCACTTATCCTCTCAGTCTAAAGTATCCCGGTAGGACCGTGTCTCTTATTATCCTGGTACCCCCAGAGCTGGGTTTAATAAACACTTGCTGAGCAGAATTAACCACAGGTTGAGCTGTCTTAATGACCCAGCTGGCACTTCTTAAAAGAAAAATTAATTTTGCTAGCGATAAGCAAATCAGCCATGTAATTATCTGTACATATAAAGACAAAGAAAAGGAATGCTTGGAGTTCATCCTTGCCAGAATACCTCACACGCGGCCACCCCCTCGACAACTCCTGAGAGGCACGGACCCTGTGGGAATGGGATACCTGCTCCGGGATCCCTGATGCCACCCGGGAGCCTGCTTCCCTGTCCTGCTCCGAGGCTGCCTGGCACCCACTGGGAGCCACATGACTGTCTGGATTTCCCCTAACTGATTGGCAGCCTGCAGGAGGTTACCAGGATGGAGCAGCTGGCCGAGTCACTGCCTATCCTACTCACACTCCCTGCCCCAGGCTGGCACCTCGTGGCGACCCAGAACCTTGCCACAGAGAAGGTTCAAGTTCCCACAAGCGTTAAGATTGTCCGTGACTGGAGCCAACTGTAAGAGCTTTGGAACCGAGGTGAAATGGGAGAGCCACAGGAACGCGGGACCCCATTCTGAGAAGCTTGTTGCCACCAACCCTCACACACGGCCACAGTGCCCACCTCTATGGCCACCTCGCCAGCACCCCTGTCCCTACCCCAGCCCCTGTCCCTGCCCTGCGCAGCCTGGCTTCAAGCGCCCTTGGGCACAGGAGTCTGTTATCCAGACACAGGCTGCGCGCACCCCGGAGTACCGTTCCTTGTGCTCCATTGGCTCCAACCACCCCACCCCAAACCGCGCGCCAGCAGCCTGCTGCCCAGCAAACTTTTCTGCGCTCTTTCTTTTTGCCGTTCCACAAAACGGTGCTTCCCACCGACAGGCTCTCCAAGAGCTTAGCGCAAATCCTCGCCCGGTCCTCCTTTGCCAAATCCCAGCCGCTCGCCGCCCACTTGACCCCGACCCCCCAGGGCCAACGGAGCCCGCATGGCTGGGTCCGGGCCACTCCCTCCCGTCCGCGCGGGCACTCACCGATCTGCGCCAGGCTCAGCTGCACGAGGCAGAGTCCCCAAGCTGCGCGCCACCAAAACGTGTCCATGGCGTCGGAGCGAGCGAGCGAGCGAGCGGAGTGGAGCCGGAGGGGCCGGGCGCTGGGCGGGGGCCGGCGGAGCACGGGGCAGGCAGGGCGCCCGAACCTGTCGGAGGCTGGGGGCCGGCTGGCAATGAGGGCGCCTCGGAAGTTGGGTGCAGTTTTTATTCGAGGGCTGAGAGAGTGACCTAAGAGGGAGGGAGCGAGGGAGGACACACCCAAGCGAGGGGGCCGTGACTAAGGAGCCGGCAGAAGCTTAAAGACGTACCAGCTCTCCTCAGCCCTGGCCCCGCCGCCCCCGCCCCGTTCTCCCCCGAGATAATAAAGCGGGGCGCCTGGGCGCGCACCCCGGAGGGCCGAGGGGTCCCCGTGCAGCCAGGACGCACCGACTTTTCTCTCCTGGCAGCTGGGAGCGCAGCCTCTGGACGCAGGAGGGAATGACTGAGTCCTGAAACCTCGCCTCTTTGGGTTCAGCCTCTGGCCTCTCCCCTCCGCGAAGTTTCTCTTTTGACTCAGGCTGGGGAACTCTCCTCTGGGTTTCACAGGCAGCTGGATATTCTGGGAGAGGGGCTGGGACAGTGGAAGTGTGGTTTTTCCCTGCGCATGGTCGGGAGCTTGCGATTCTTCCAGGGGAGGGAGGAAGAGCTCATCGACCTTCCCTTGAAAGAGAAGGGAGTTCATCAACACCCTTCGGGTGGACTTTTTGATTCTTACCAGGACTGCTCAGGGAAAGCTAACGGAAGCCAGCCACGGGGGCTGGTATTTGGCTCTACTGCACACATCATCTTCCGGTCCCAGGCTGGCACCTGGTTCCATCCATCCATTCCCCCTTGGCTTACTCACACTCTCACTCATCCTCCCAAACACCCACGGATTCCTCTATCTACCCATTTTATCTTATGTCTCTCCAGGGCTCACACATCTATCTACCCTCCTGTCCATCAGAATGCACTCACATGCACCCAGCCTCCAGTCCAGCCATTTATCCAACTACATATCCTTTCGTCCACCCATCCATCAACCACATTGTCTTCCAACCACCCTCCCATACAACTTCTCATCTATTCTTAATCTTTTCACATGTCTTTGTAAACCCACATCCATCTAAATACTGTTCTCCCCTCAATCCATCCATACCCACGTATCTGTTCATACATGTACTCACACATCATCCATCCATCCATCCATCCATCATCTACATATCCATTCATCATTTTATCCCTCCTCTCACCCACCCACACATCCGTCCCTTCTTTCTTGCTCCCGTTTATATTCCAATCTACATGAATGTTAGTCCACTTTCTATTCTAATCTGTTCTACTCAGCAAATCTCAGAAAAAGGAAGAGATTGTCATATTCCTCATTTTGAGTTTGAAAAATCATACTTTGCATTATAATTCCATACCTATCTGTAACATTGTGATACAATATTTGAAAAGCAAGTGCAGCATTTATTGCTAACTTGGACTACTGAAAGTAAATCTGAATGGAATTCTTGCCTGGTGAGACACACAGAATCTGATAGAGGTTACCAGAAACTGTGACGAGACCCTGAAAGAGCCTTGCCAGCATTTTTTAAGGCAAAGTAAATCACTTTTTTATTTTGGAGAGCAATTGGACATTTGATCAGATAAAAAGGTTGAAGAAGGAGGACAGCAAGATATGAGGCTAGGGGGTAAGTAGGGGCCAGTTTGTAAATTATACTAGGAAGTTTGAGCCCGATCCCTAAGAAACAGGAAGTCAATGAAAGTTTACTTTGCTGTTGCTGTTGTTGTACTAAAATACACCTAATAGAAAATTAAACATTTTAGCCATTAGGTAGCTTCCATGCAGTCACGAAATTGTGCAGCCATCCCCACTGCTTTCGTTCAGGCTGCCATAACAAAGTACTATAGACTGGGTGGCTTAAATGACCGATTTATTTCTCACAGTTCTGGAGGCTGAGAAGTCCATGATCAGGGTGCCAGTATGGTCCGGTTCTGGTGAGAGCACTCTTCTGGTTTGCAGAGAGTCATCTTCTCTGTCCTGTCCTGTCCTCACAAGAGGGAGAGCAGGGGATGGAGGGGGAGAGAGAGGACAAGCTCTCTTGTGTGCATCTGCTTATAAAGGCACTAATCCCAATCACGGGAGCTCCACTCACATGACCTAAACTACCTCTCAAAAGCCCCACCTCCTAATAGCCTCACACTGGGAGTTAAGATTTCACCATATGAACCTGCAGGGAGACAAACATTTAGAACAGATGCTATGTAGCTCAGTGTGAGTTTTGAGTTGGGAAGAGCCTGCTTGACTAGGGGCTGTTCCTCTTCCATTTTCAGGGAGAGTATTTGGAGCTGAAAGAACACTGGACTTACTGTTCCCCAGCTGCTCAGTGGCTGCCATTCCACGTCCAAAGGGGTGGCCCGTCTGAAACAAAGAGCCCCACTTGACCAACAGGTACGCTGATAAACGCTACAGTAGTAGCTGACTTGGCCGAGCCATCTGTGACCAAGAGGACACTTTCCTTCAGCAGCCGGGGGCAAAGTGGCTCCCAGGCAGATCTTCACGCTCTGATCACGTGAGAAACCAGCCCTGGTGAGTTTCATGGAAAGAACACTGGACAAGGAATGACCGTGGCTGTCTTGTGTCACTTCCAGGGCTTTCAGCTTTTTTTCTTGTTTGTTGTTTTGGAGAAGAGGGGGAAAGTGGAATGGGTATTTGCAGTCACTAGAAAGACTGGAAACAATGTTTGTCTTTCTGTTCCATGGAACTAGGTATTTCCTTGGAGACTCCTCAGAAACATACACAGGGATCAAAGCAAAGGCTTAGGTGTGGGCTATGCCTCCCCCATGGGAGAAGGAAATGGCAACCCACTCCAGTATTCTTGCCTGGAGAATCCCTGGGACAGAGGAGCCTGGTGGGCTGCCATCTATGGGGTCGCACAGAGTCGGACACGACTGAAGCGACTTAGCAGCAGCAGCAGCAGCATGCCTCCCCGACTGGAGTCCCCATCCCAGCCACAGAGCTCCCTCTGGCATCAATGTTATACACTAGACTGCTGAGTGAGATTTCATTTTGACAAAGAATTTTACTTCACGCAAATATTAAAAACCACTAGACTGGGTCATCTTGAACCCTGGTCCCCTTTGCACTTGGGCAGTAAACAATCAGCAAAGGAAGAAATGGGTATGAAAGTGTTCTGCAAACTGTAGAGGGGCACGCAAATTCTCGGGCATCGTAATTAGGATTCTTCTCCCAGGGGAGATCTTTTGCCAGCCTGCTTCCCGATAATTCAGTGCTGGACTGAGGTTGTTTGCCCCCATGCCACAAATGACTCATTTCAAACTGACCTGGTGACTTACTGAGTCAGGGCCACCCCTTGGGAATTCCTGGATCACCTCTCAGAGCAAACCCCACTCCCCTTCCACCCCCGATGCCCCTCCCTTACTCTGCCCACACTACTGGCCTCACCAGGACTTTCCCTGCTCTTCTCTGAGCCTCTGTAAAGCTTATATCTTCAAAATTGCTATTTTTAGGTGGTCACTGTCTATTGCAGGGGATACTTTTCTAAATCAAACTATGAGACATGGGAAAGTGAAAAAGAGAGCTTGACTTGATCTGGGTTGACGTGAGATTACACTATTTGGGAAGAATCCAGGATGCAATCAGCAGCCTTGGATGAGGAAACCCCAGGTCTGAGCCTCAGCTCTCCCGCTTATCAGTCGGTGACTTTATTCGAGTCTCTTAACCTCCGGGAGTTTTGGTCATCCTGTCCACAAATAACACAAATTCTCATCCCGTTGACGTTAATAAGAATGTTATCACAGTTATGAGTAGTAAGTGAAATAAGGCATCAGGACTCTTTCCTGGGATCCCTGCCTCAGGGTGGAACTATGACCTACCAGCCTCTAAGCTATCTAGGGAGAGGACCATGTCTGCCTTGGGTCTCAGTACTAACTCAGTTCCGATGCCTGGTAATTGCTGTCTCTAGTGTTCCTACTACGCTGAGTAAATAAGCACAACATAAATGCAAAAATATGATCATTCTTTTCCCTCCCAGCACACTTTATAGGGAGACTTCAGGAATCACGTGATCCAATAGGTAGAAGCATTTAAACAACCTGACACTTTTGAGACACAGGCAGGCAGCAGTGTCATTCTGGGTGACCACTTTCAGCAGACCCAGGACAGCCGAAGCATAGTTCCCTCTGGCAGACTAGACTTTGTTTATTTTTCTTCCTAAAATGCTGGGGCCCGCTGGCTTTTCTTACTGACTAATAATAAATCGTGGTGTTCTTGAGCAAAGAAAAGTCAGATCTAAACCAAATGTTAGCAGGCCTGTGTGGAGTAAGGCTGGGAGATGGAAACTGAATCATGGGATTTGAGGATTATGAACATAACAGGCCACGGGGCTCTTTTAAAGGGATAACATTCAGTTCTTTTCTCCCAGAGATGGAACAATTTGGCAAAGTAAAGAAAAAGTGTCATTCTGGTTCAGCTTTCACTCAAAAAATAAATCCATTCTTAGATCACCCTCCCAGTGTGAATTCCACACATTCCCATGAGCAGCAATGAAAAAGCTCTTGTGAAATAATTACTAGTAAAGTCCCAGGATACTGGTCATTTGGGATGCAATCATGACTAATTGGTCTTGAGTTAACCAAGTGTGACTATGGAGCTGAGCCTTTAGGATTACTAAGGCTTTCAAAGTATGGCAACCGAAGTATCATCCTGAAAATGAAGTATGGCAACCAAAGTAGCATCCTGAAAATGAAGGGGACAGGGTGCCTCTGGAGTCAGTTGCAAAATGAGGTTTACACATGCTTCGCTGGTGGCTCAGACGGAAAAGCGTCTGCCTGCAATGTGGGAGACCCAGGTTCAATTCCTGGGTTGGGAAGATCCCCTGGAGAAGGAAATGGCACTCCACTCCAGCACTCTTGCCTGGAAAATCCCATGGACGGAGGCACCTGATAGGCTACAGTCCATGGGGTCGCAAAGAGTCGGACACGACTGAGCAACTTCACTTTGGAAGTTAAAATGGTGTGCCATTGGACCAAATCCCTTAGCTGGATAGAAACTAACTTAGAAAGTGAATTGTCAAAGATGAGATTTGAATGAATGGTATGTGACCTCATGTAGTAGCCTAATTAGGAGGAAGGCAAGCGAGAATGTATATTGCACAATTATTTAAAAGAAATAGAATTATATTCCTTTTAAGTATGGAGTAACTAAAATTCTTACCTATTCACCTTCTCTCCACATCATACGGATTGTTAGTTAAACATCTCTGGAAGGTCTTTAAGGGGTCTTCATTAATGGACCTTTAAGCATGATGTATGTTGATCATACCTGTTATTGAAATGTCATGGTGGCTGATATCCTTGGGGTAATCTGAAAATTGTTCTCTTCATCCCTTTGCTGTGTGACCATGTGACTTTTAGGTGCAGAGCACAACTGAAACATTTTTGATTCTATCATAATTAGTCATCACCACCAGTCACCAGTGCTGTCACTGCCACCCCCCCCCACTATTATGCCACCACCGCCGCCGCGACATCACCATTACCACTACCTACCCATACCACCGTCACCAGTGCCCCTGCTACTCAGCCGCATTGTCCTAAACCGCGCAGCTAGACACCAGGGCTTAGCGCATCCCAAACTGTATGCCATTCGGTTATCCCGACAGCCCTATGAAAAGTTCGTTCCTATTTTCCAGAGAAGGAAGCCGAGGTTCAGGAATGTTAGGTGACTAATCCAAGGTCAAATCTTCATCTTACTTAAAAAAGGCCTCTTTTGCCATTAAGAGATATAGAGATAGAAAGATTTTATCTCATTCTGATTCTTGATCTATTGATAGCAAAAACACTAAGACTAAACTCAGTCAGTTCAGTTCAGTCGCTCAGTCGTGTCCGACTCTTTGCGACCCCATGAATCGCAGCACACCAGGCCTCCCTGTCCATCACCATCTCCCGGAGTTCACTCAGACTCACGTCCATCGAGTCCGTGATGCCATCCAGCCATCTCATAAACTAGTGGAGCCTTAATTAGTTTTCACTCAGTTTTATTCCAGTCAGTTTCTTTTAGGAAGGAACGTTTCCTTCAAAAGGTTTTGTGAGAGTTGGGGAGGTAGAGAGGCATTTCAGTTCAGTTCAGTTCTGTCGCTCAGTCGTGTCCGACTCTTTGTAACCCCATGAACCACAGCACGCCAGCCTCCCTGTCCATCACCAACTCCCGGAGTTTACCCAAACTCATGTCCATTGAGTTGGAGAGGAGTTTACTAAAGTAAAATATAGAGATTGATTCTCACAGCTCACTAAAAAATTAGGCTCTTAGAATGAGGCAATTTTATTAATTTTAAACTTTATTGAAGTATAGCTGATTTACAATATTGTGGTTAATTACTGCTGTATAGCAAAAGGACTCAGCTATTTATATACACATTTTTCATTTTCTTTTCCATTATAATATATCACATGATAATGAATACAGTTCCCTGTGGCATACAGTAGAAATTTATTGTTTAAGAATGAGGCAACTTTAAGTACATAAACTAGTTTTGCTTACTTACTAGAAAATTCTAGATTTGCATAGGACTTCCAGATGTACAAGCTGGGTTTCAAAGGGGCAGAGAAACCAGAGATCAAATTGCCAACATTCACTGGATCATGGAGAAAGCAAGGGAGTTCCAGAAAAACCATCTACCGCCTATAATGGAAGAGACACAGGAAACTCGGGTTCGATCCCTGGGTCGGGAAGTTCTCCTAGAGGAAGGCATGGCAACCCACTGTAGTATTCTTGCTGGGAAAATCCCGTGGACAGGGGAGCCTGGTGGGCTACAGTTCGTGGGGTCGCAAAGAGGCATGCACAACTGAGCAACTGAGCGCCGATGCACTGTTTCATTGATTGCACTAAAGCCTTTGACTGTGTGGATTCCAACAAACTGGAAAACTCTTAAAGAGATAAGAGGACCAGACAATCTTATCTCTCTCCTAAGAAAACAGTAAGTAGGTCAAGAAGCAAGTTAGAACCAGACATGGAACAACAGACTGGTTCAAAACTGGGAAAGGAGTACATCAAGGCTGTATATTGTCACCCTGCCTATTTAACTTATATGCAGAGTACATCGTGCAAAATGCCAGGCTGGATGAAGCACAAGCTGGAACCAAGATTGCCAGCAGAAATGTCAACAGCCTCAGTTATGCAGAAAGTGAAGAGGAACTAAAGAGCTTCTTGATGAGGGTGAAAGAGGAGAGTAAAAAAGCTGGCTTAAAACTCAACATTCAAAAAACTAAGATCATGGCAACTGGCCCCATCACTTAATGGCAAATAGAATGGGAAAAAGTGAAAACAGTGACAGATTTCACTTTCTTGGGCTCCAAAATCACAGTGGACTGTGACTGCTGCCATGAAATTAAATTTTCCTTTCATGTTCCTTGGAAGGAAAGCTATGACAAAGCTAGACAGCATATTAAAAAGTAGAGATATCACTTTGCCAACAAAGGTCCATATAGTCAAAGCTATGGTTTATCCAGTGGTCATGCATGGATGTGAGAGCTGAACCCTAAAGAAGGCTGAATGCTGAAGAATTGATGCTTCGGAATTGTGGTGCTGGAGCAGACTCTTTTNGCACAGAGTCGGACACGACTGAAGCGACTTAGCAGCAGCAGCAGCAGCATGCCTCCCCGACTGGAGTCCCCATCCCAGCCACAGAGCTCCCTCTGGCATCAATGTTATACACTAGACTGCTGAGTGAGATTTCATTTTGACAAAGAATTTTACTTCACGCAAATATTAAAAACCACTAGACTGGGTCATCTTGAACCCTGGTCCCCTTTGCACTTGGGCAGTAAACAATCAGCAAAGGAAGAAATGGGTATGAAAGTGTTCTGCAAACTGTAGAGGGGCACGCAAATTCTCGGGCATCGTAATTAGGATTCTTCTCCCAGGGGAGATCTTTTGCCAGCCTGCTTCCCGATAATTCAGTGCTGGACTGAGGTTGTTTGCCCCCATGCCGCAAATGACTCATTTCAAACTGACCTGGTGACTTACTGAGTCAGGGCCACCCCTTGGGAATTCCTGGATCACCTCTCAGAGCAAACCCCACTCCCCTTCCACCCCCGATGCCCCTCCCTTACTCTGCCCACACTACTGGCCTCACCAGGACTTTCCCTGCTCTTCTCTGAGCCTCTGTAAAGCTTATATCTTCAAAATTGCTATTTTTAGGTGGTCACTGTCTATTGCAGGGGATACTTTTCTAAATCAAACTATGAGACATGGGAAAGTGAAAAAGAGAGCTTGACTTGATCTGGGTTGACGTGAGATTACACTATTTGGGAAGAATCCAGGATGCAATCAGCAGCCTTGGATGAGGAAACCCCAGGTCTGAGCCTCAGCTCTCCCGCTTATCAGTCGGTGACTTTATTCGAGTCTCTTAACCTCCGGGAGTTTTGGTCATCCTGTCCACAAATAACACAAATTCTCATCCCGTTGACGTTAATAAGAATGTTATCACAGTTATGAGTAGTAAGTGAAATAAGGCATCAGGACTCTTTCCTGGGATCCCTGCCTCAGGGTGGAACTATGACCTACCAGCCTCTAAGCTATCTAGGGAGAGGACCATGTCTGCCTTGGGTCTCAGTACTAACTCAGTTCCGATGCCTGGTAATTGCTGTCTCTAGTGTTCCTACTACGCTGAGTAAATAAGCACAACATAAATGCAAAAATATGATCATTCTTTTCCCTCCCAGCACACTTTATAGGGAGACTTCAGGAATCACGTGATCCAATAGGTAGAAGCATTTGAACAACCTGACACTTTTGAGACACAGGCAGGCAGCAGTGTCATTCTGGGTGACCACTTTCAGCAGACCCAGGACAGCCGAAGCATAGTTCCCTCTGGCAGACTAGACTTTGTTTATTTTTCTTCCTAAAATGTTGGGGCCCGCTGGCTATTCTTACTGACTAATAATAAATCGTGGTGTTCTTGAGCAAAGAAAAGTCAGATCTAAACCAAATGTTAGCAGGCCTGTGTGGAGTAAGGCTGGGAGATGGAAACTGAATCATGGGATTTGAGGATTATGAACATAGCAGGCCACGGGGCTCTTTTAAAGGGATAACATTCAGTTCTTTTCTCCCAGAGATGGAACAATTTGGCAAAGTAAAGAAAAAGTGTCATTCTGGTTCAGCTTTCACTCAAAAAATAAATCCATTCTTAGATCACCCTCCCAGTGTGAATTCCACACATTCCCATGAGCAGCAATGAAAAAGCTCTTGTGAAATAATTACTAGTAAAGTCCCAGGATACTGGTCATTTGGGATGCAATCATGACTAATTGGTCTTGAGTTAACCAAGTGTGACTATGGAGCTGAGCCTTTAGGATTACTAAGGCTTTCAAAGTATGGCAACCGAAGTATCATCCTGAAAATGAAGTATGGCAACCAAAGTAGCATCCTGAAAATGAAGGGGACAGGGTGCCTCTGGAGTCAGTTGCAAAATGAGGTTTACACATGCTTCGCTGGTGGCTCAGACGGAAAAGCGTCTGCCTGCAATGTGGGAGACCCAGGTTCAATTCCTGGGTTGGGAAGATCCCCTGGAGAAGGAAATGGCACTCCACTCCAGCACTCTTGCCTGGAAAATCCCATGGACGGAGGCACCTGATAGGCTACAGTCCATGGGGTCGCAAAGAGTCGGACACGACTGAGCAACTTCACTTTGGAAGTTAAAATGGTGTGCCATTGGACCAAATCCCTTAGCTGGATAGAAACTAACTTAGAAAGTGAATTGTCAAAGATGAGATTTGAATGAATGGTATGTGACCTCATGTAGTAGCCTAATTAGGAGGAAGGCAAGCGAGAATGTATATTGCACAATTATTTAAAAGAAATAGAATTATATTCCTTTTAAGTATGGAGTAACTAAAATTCTTACCTATTCACCTTCTCTCCACATCATACGGATTGTTAGTTAAACATCTCTGGAAGGTCTTTAAGGGGTCTTCATTAATGGACCTTTAAGCATGATGTATGTTGATCATACCTGTTATTGAAATGTCATGGTGGCTGATATCCTTGGGGTAATCTGAAAATTGTTCTCTTCATCCCTTTGCTGTGTGACCATGTGACTTTTAGGTGCAGAGCACAACTGAAACATTTTTGATTCTATCATAATTAGTCATCACCACCAGTCACCAGTGCTGTCACTGCCACCCCCCCCCACTATTATGCCACCACCGCCGCCGCGACATCACCATTACCACTACCTACCCATACCACCGTCACCAGTGCCCCTGCTACTCAGCCGCATTGTCCTAAACCGCGCAGCTAGACACCAGGGCTTAGCGCATCCCAAACTGTATGCCATTCGGTTATCCCGACAGCCCTATGAAAAGTTTGTTCCTATTTTCCAGAGAAGGAAGCCGAGGTTCAGGAATGTTAGGTGACTAATCCAAGGTCAAATCTTCATCTTACTTAAAAAAGGCCTCTTTTGCCATTAAGAGATATAGAGATAGAAAGATTTTATCTCATTCTGATTCTTGATCTATTGATAGCAAAAACACTAAGACTAAACTCAGTCAGTTCAGTTCAGTCGCTCAGTCGTGTCCGACTCTTTGCGACCCCATGAATCGCAGCACACCAGGCCTCCCTGTCCATCACCATCTCCCGGAGTTCACTCAGACTCACGTCCATCGAGTCCGTGATGCCATCCAGCCATCTCATAAACTAGTGGAGCCTTAATTAGTTTTCACTCAGTTTTATTCCAGTCAGTTTCTTTTAGGAAGGAACGTTTCCTTCAAAAGGTTTTGTGAGAGTTGGGGAGGTAGAGAGGCATTTCAGTTCAGTTCAGTTCTGTCGCTCAGTCGTGTCCGACTCTTTGTAACCCCATGAACCACAGCACGCCAGCCTCCCTGTCCATCACCAACTCCCGGAGTTTACCCAAACTCATGTCCATTGAGTTGGAGAGGAGTTTACTAAAGTAAAATATAGAGATTGATTCTCACAGCTCACTAAAAAATTAGGCTCTTAGAATGAGGCAATTTTATTAATTTTAAACTTTATTGAAGTATAGCTGATTTACAATATTGTGGTTAATTACTGCTGTATAGCAAAAGGACTCAGCTATTTATATACACATTTTTCATTTTCTTTTCCATTATAATATATCACATGATAATGAATACAGTTCCCTGTGGCATACAGTAGAAATTTATTGTTTAAGAATGAGGCAACTTTAAGTACATAAACTAGTTTTGCTTACTTACTAGAAAATTCTAGATTTGCATAGGACTTCCAGATGTACAAGCTGGGTTTCAAAGGGGCAGAGAAACCAGAGATCAAATTGCCAACATTCACTGGATCATGGAGAAAGCAAGGGAGTTCCAGAAAAACCATCTACCGCCTATAATGGAAGAGACACAGGAAACTCGGGTTCGATCCCTGGGTCGGGAAGTTCTCCTAGAGGAAGGCATGGCAACCCACTGTAGTATTCTTGCTGGGAAAATCCCGTGGACAGGGGAGCCTGGTGGGCTACAGTTCGTGGGGTCGCAAAGAGGCATGCACAACTGAGCAACTGAGCGCCAATGCACTGTTTCATTGATTGCACTAAAGCCTTTGACTGTGTGGATTCCAACAAACTGGAAAACTCTTAAAGAGATAAGAGGACCAGACAATCTTATCTCTCTCCTAAGAAAACAGTAAGTAGGTCAAGAAGCAAGTTAGAACCAGACATGGAACAACAGACTGGTTCAAAACTGGGAAAGGAGTACATCAAGGCTGTATATTGTCACCCTGCCTATTTAACTTATATGCAGAGTACATCGTGCAAAATGCCAGGCTGGATGAAGCACAAGCTGGAACCAAGACTGCCAGCAGAAATGTCAACAGCCTCAGTTATGCAGAAAGTGAAGAGGAACTAAAGAGCTTCTTGATGAGGGTGAAAGAGGAGAGTAAAAAAGCTGGCTTAAAACTCAACATTCAAAAAACTAAGATCATGGCAACTGGCCCCATCACTTAATGGCAAATAGAATGGGAAAAAGTGAAAACAGTGACAGATTTCACTTTCTTGGGCTCCAAAATCACAGTGGACTGTGACTGCTGCCATGAAATTAAATTTTCCTTTCATGTTCCTTGGAAGGAAAGCTATGACAAAGCTAGACAGCATATTAAAAAGTAGAGATATCACTTTGCCAACAAAGGTCCATATAGTCAAAGCTATGGTTTATCCAGTGGTCATGCATGGATGTGAGAGCTGAACCCTAAAGAAGGCTGAATGCTGAAGAATTGATGCTTCGGAATTGTGGTGCTGGAGCAGACTCTTTTGAGAATCCCTTGGACAGCAAGAAGATCAAACCAGTCAATCCTGAAGGAAATCAGTCCTGAATATGCATTGAAAGGACTGTTGCTGAAACTGAAGCTTCAATACTTTGGCCATCTGAATCAAAGAGCTGACTCATTGGAAAAGACCCTGAGGCTGGGAAAGGCTGAAGTCAAAAGGAGAAGGGGTGGGAGAGGATGAGATGGTTAGATAGCATCACCGACTCAATGGAGATGAATTTGAGCAAACGCCGGGAGACAGTGGAGGAGCGAAGAGCCTGTGTGCTACAGTCCATGGAGTCACAATGAGTCAGATACAACTTAGCAACTGAACAACAACAAATGCCTTCATTCATTGGAATATCATTATGAGATAGCTGTATGTCCTTCCTAGAAATAAACACTTCTCTCTGTTTATAGCACCTGGAGGTTTATTCAGTGATCATACCCCTCATAAGACACTTTTTGGTTTGCTGGCCCAACTCACAAGTTATAATTCTTTCTCTCAATGTTGTATCTGGACCCTTAAAGGCAGCCTCCCAGGGCAGCCGCAGTCTTACTATGTGACCCCTACCTGCCATGCCCATGACTGACTGGACCAGGTCCCAGACGCCTGATGCAACCAGTCATAGTCTTTCTTCTAGAAACCTGGGATTGGAGTAGGGCTGATCCTGTAAACACATACCTGGAAGCCGTGGGGTAGCCACATACCTCCATGTGGATGGAGAAACAAAAGAAAGGAAAAGCAGGCAAAAGCTGGGAGAAAGGCAGAAAAACCTCAGTTCTGACACTTTTTTGTTCCTTGTTCTAGTCCATTCTTGACATCTGACTGCCTTCTTACCCATGACTTGTGTGATGGGTCCTGATATCCTTTCAGAAATCCCCTTTCCTCTGTTTGTGTTAGTGCTAGCTGGCTTCTGTTGCAACCAAGAATACTTGATTAATATAGGAGGGTGGCTGTCTGTTTTGCGAAAGACTAAACAGGGGTTTTGGATTAAACTGGTCAATCCTGAAGGAAAACAACCCTGAATGTTCACTGGGAGGACTGGTGCTAAAGCTCAAGCTCCAATACTTTGGCCACCTGGAAGGAAGAACTGACTCACTGGAAAAGATCCTGATGCTGGGAAGGATTGAGGGCAAGAGAAAAAGGGGGACAACAGAGGACGAGATGTTTGGATGGCATCACCATCTCAATGGGCATGAGTTTGAGCAAATTCTGGGAGCTAGTAAAGGGCAAGGGAACCTGGTGTGCTGCAGTCCCTGGGGCTGCAAAGGGCTGGACACAGCTTAGCAACTGAACTACAACAATAACAAAACAGGGGCTTAAATGGCTGAGACGTGCCCCCTATTGGGCCTTCAGTTCAGGACTTGTGACTCTAAATCTCAGGGTTTCTGATTCTAAATTCCATGCCCTTTTCATAATCTGGCCTCACCTACATTACCCCCCTTCCCCCCCGCCAAAACCCCCATCATCCAATTATCCTGAGAGAGTACAATTAATTCTTCTCACTGTTAGAGACTCTAGACATTCTGATGAGTTGCCCACAGTTGCACAGACCTCCAAATGAGTGGCAGGTCTTCTGAGTCCTGTTTTCCCAGACCGTCTCCAAAAAGCCCCTTTCTGCCTGAACATGCCTCACAGTCTATTTCAAAGGCAAAACATTTCAGCTGGCAGATGGTAACAGCTGTTTCTCTTCAAAACACCCAAAGGGTAAAACTTCTGGGCTACAATGCACAGGAGTGAGGCTGCAGCCAAGTCCCCATCCAGGCTCCTACAGAAAAGAGAATAGGGGCTTCCCTGGTGGCTCAGGGGTAAAGAATCCACCTGCCAATGCAGGAGATGTAGGTTTGATCCCTGGGTCAGGAAGATCCCCTGGAGAAGGAAATGGCAATCCACTCCGCTATTCTTGCCTGGGAAACCCCATAAACTGAGGAGCCTGGTGGGTTACAGTCCATGGGGTTGCAAAAGAGTCAGACAAGACTTAGTAACTACCCAACAACAAGTCACTTGGAAACATGAGGTCAGGCCCAAACCCATCTTATTGCCTGCCGCTGCTCCTCTGCTACAGGAGGCTGCTGCTTTGGAAGGCATTGTGTGGGTGAGAAAGAGACTCAGACTAAATTTCACTGAGAGAGGATGTAGTGAGGAAGGGGCTAGGAGAGAGAAAAGAGCAGGAATCTTAAGTGTGTGTATGTGGGGTGGAAGGGAAAAGAAAAGCACAGATATGAATCCACCAGGGTATGGAGGGAGGTACAAGCCTTCTAACTCTCAATCAATCAGAAATGTAAGAGATTTCTACTGGAGGCATTAGATGGACTAAACATGGAGGCAAAGCTCAAAATGAACCAGACCTAGTCTCTCCCATCACAAAGATCATAGTCTATGCTGGGGTTGACAAACTAACTGCCTGCCTTACTTTCAGAAATGTTTACTAAGTACCTCTATGCACCAGGAACTACTCAGAACTAGAAGTACAACAGGATTTTCTTATCACTGAGGAGGTGAGTGGAGAATGCAAGGTAAGTTCAATAGGTGAATAGGAAGTTCTCCTTGAAGAGGTGACTATGAGCCAAACTTGCAAAAATATAAGAAAAATGTTTTCAAAAAAGCAGGCACAGAAACTATAAAGGTTTGAGATGAGAATATTCTCAGTGTGTTTGAGGAACAGAAAGACCAATGTGGCTGGAGTGAAGTGAATGACAAATGAGTGGTTAGGAAATGAGATTCTAGAGGAGGGTAAGTTCTAACTTGTATGTGACCTGGCAGCCTATGGTAAAAAATTTTGGATTTTATGCTGATTGTAGTAGGATGATTTTTGTTGGATTTCCCTTCATTTTTTTTCTGCTCCAATTAACTAGTAATGATGGCTTAAATCACCATGATGAGAAAGAATCTGAGGTCTTACAGATTGATGGGTAAGACGTCAGTGATGCGTTGATAGTATTTATCAAGTCTCTAGGATGGGGCAAAGGTAATGCTAATAATAAGTATTTGTTATCTCTGATGAGGATGGAATACTAAGTTGTATTAGTCAGGATAGTGTGGGTTATGCTGCAGTAACAGCATCATTGAAATATCATTGGCTTAAATTTTTAAGAAATTTCTCACAAAGTTGGTACAAAACATAATTCTGAAATCCGAGCAAAGTTGTCTAGACAACCTACAGACTGGGAGAAAATATTTGCCAAAGAATGTGACTGACAAAGGATTAATTTCTAAAATACACAAACAGCTCATACAACCCAACAACAACAACAACAGAAAAACCCCAAACAACTCAGTCAAAACATGGCAGAAGACCTAAATAAACACTTCTCCAAAGAAGACATACAGATAATCAAAAGGCACATGAAAATATGCTCGGCCTCAATAATTACTCAGATCAATTCAGTCGCTCAGTCGTGTCCGACTCTCTGCAACCCCATGAATCGCAGCACGCCAGGCCTCCCTGTCCATCACCAACTCCCGGAGTTCACCCAAACTCTTGTGCATCAAGTCGGTGATGCCATCCAGCCATCTCATCCTCTATCGTCCCCTTCTCCTCCTGCCCCTAATCCCTCCCAGCATCAGAGTCTTTTCCAATGAGTCAACTCTTCACATGAGGTGGCCAAAGTACTGGAGTTTCAGCTTCAGCATCATTCCTTCCAAAGAAATCCCAGGGTTGATCTTTAGAAAGGACTGGTTGGATCTCCTTTTAGTCCAAGGGACTCTCAACAGTCTTCTCCAACACCACAGTTCAAAAGCATCAGTTATTCAGCCCTCAGCTTTCTTCATAGTCCAACTCTCACATCCATACATGACCACTGGAAAAACCATAGCCTTGACTAGGCGGACCTTAGTCGGCAAAGTAATGTCTCTGCTTTTGAATATATCTAGGTTGGTCATAACTTTTCTTCCAAGGAGTAAACGTCTTTTAATCCCATGGCTGCAATCACCATCTGCAGTGATTTTGGAGCCCCCCATAATAAAGTCTGACACTGTTTCCACTGTTTCCCCATCTATTTGCCATGAAGTGATGGGACCGGATGCCATGATCTTTGTTTTCTGAATGTTGAGGTTTAAGCCAACTTTTTCACTCTCCTCTTTCACTTTCATCAAGAGGCTTTTAGTTCCTCTTCACTTTCTGCCATAAGGGTGGTGTCATTTGCATATCTGAGGTTATTGATATTTCTCCCAGCAATCTTGATTCCAGCTTGTGTTTCTTCCAGTCCAGTGTTTCTCATGGTGTACTCTGCATATAAGTTAAATAAGCAGGGTGACAATATACGGCCTTGATGTACTCCTTTTCCTATTTGGAACCAGTCTGTTGTTCCATGTCCAGTTCTAACTGTTGCTTCCTGACCTGCATACAGATTTCTCAAGTGGCAGGTTAGGTGGTCTGATATTCCCATCTCTTTCAGAATTTTCCACAGTTTATTGTGATCCACACAGTTAAAGGCTTTTGCATAGTCAATAAAGCAGAAATAGATGATTTTCTGGAACTCTCTTGCTTTTTCCATGATCCAGTGGATGTTGGCGATTTGATCTCTTGTTCCTTTGCCTTTTCTAAAACTTGCTTGAACATTTGGAAGTTCATGGTTCACGTATTGCTGCAGCCTGGCTTGGAGAATTTTAAGCATTACTTTACTAGCGTGTGAGATGAGTGCAATTGTGCGGTAGTTTGAGCATTGTTTGGCATTGCCTTTCTTTGGAATTGGAATGAAA
>SJYX01009010.1:273349-304046 GCA_006410675.1 Oreotragus oreotragus
AAATACATTCAATAGACAGATGGAGATCAAGTCAACAGCTTTATTACTAGGAAAAGCTGAAGAAACGAAAGTGTTCTAAATATGAGGCCAGAGAGAGCTTTCTAATACTGCTGCCTGAAAGGAACTTGCAACATCCCTCCAAAAAACCTTCAGGCTTCCCCCATTTGCCACAGAGTGAATGAAAGCCCAGAATGGCCCCTCGCCGCAGGGTCTGAAAGAAGAGAAGAGGGAGGAGCTGAGTGGAGAATATTCAGGTTTTCTCCAAACTCACAGGCAAAAGAGAGAGAGGGTAAAGGATGGTCAGAGAGGCCAGGAGTATTTTTAGCTGACATTCCTCCACGTGAAAACATTGAACAACTTGCAGAAACATGGGTGGACCTAGAGAGTAGTTGACTAGGCAGCCAGCTATGTCTGCTGTGCTTTGGTTTGGTGGTTATGATTTTAAAGAACTGATTCCCTTCTATTTTTCTGTTCTCGTCTCTGAACCTCAATTTCCTCATCTGCCCTCTGTACCCACAAGGCTGCAAGGCTGCTGTGATGATCCAGTGAGATATGGTGTAAACTACAAAGCGCTGTGTAAAGCTTGCGTCTGATGAGCCTGACTATCACGGGTGTGAACTTTTCTTACCACCCCTGAGGGGCAACTCATCACAGACTGGAGCAGTTGTTTGCAAAGTTAGGGTCGTCCTTATAAGTCTGGAAAGTGGAAACATCTCACCATTGGAATGAAGGTTCCTCTTTGGTCTCCAAATAGAATTTTAAGAAATGGAAATAAAAAGTTAAAGCAAATTAAAGCAATGAACATATGAAAGGATGCTCACTGTCACTAATCACTAGGGAAATGCAAATCAAAATAACAGTGAGATGTCACCTTAAACCCACTAAGATGGTTACCATAACAGGTGTTGGCAAGGATGTGGAGACACTACAATCCTTATACCCTGTTGATGGGAAGGGAAAATAATGCAGTCATTCTGGAAAATGGTGTGGTGGTTCCTCAAAGCATTTGAAATAGAATTGCCGTATGAACTAGAGATTCTACTCCTGGTTGTAGAAACAGAAGAACTGAAAGCAAGATCTTAGAGATATTTGCACATCCGTGTTCATAGCAGCATCATTTACAGTAGCTAGAAGTGGAAGTAGTCCAAAAAGTCCACTTGATGAAAGGAGGTGCAAAATGAGGTATGTACATATGATGAGGCTGTCATATGCTATGATATGAATGAATTCTGAAGACATTATGCTGAGTGAAATAAACCAGTCACAAAGGACAAACACTGTCTGATTCCGCTTATGTTAGGTAACCAGAGTAGTCAAATTGATAGAAGCCGAGTAGAATGGTGGTTGCCAGGGGCTGGAGGGAGGGGGAAATGGGCAGTTGTTGTTTAGTAGGTAAAGAGTTTAAGTTCTGCAAGATGGAAAAAGTTCTGGAGAATGGTTATTTAACCATGTAAAGGCACTTCTTGCCTGGGAAATCCCACGGACATGGGAGCCTGACGGGCTACAGTCCATGGGGGTCAGAAGAGTCGGACATGACTCAGCAACTAACAACAACAGAAGCTCTAAATGCCATTGAGCCGAACATTTATGAACCATTAAGATGATGAAGTTTATGTCAAACTTTTTTTCCAAAATCACTGCAGAGGGTGACTGCAGCCATGAAATTAAAAGATGCTTACTCCTTGGAAGGAAAGTTATGACCAACCTAGACAGCATATTGAAAAGCAGAGACATTACTTTGTCAACAAAGGTCTGTCTAGTCAAGGCTATGGTTTTCCCAGTGGTCACGTATGGATGTGAGAGTTGGACTATAAAGAAAGCTGAGCACAGAAGAATTGATGCTTTTGAGCTGTGGTGTTGGAGAAGACTCTTGAGAGTCCCTTGGACTGCAAGGAGATCCAACCAGTCCATCCTAAAGGAAATCAGTCCTGAATATTCATTGGAAGGGCTGATGCTGAAGCTGAAACTCTTAATACTTTGGCCACCTGATGTGAAGAGCTGACTCGTTAGAAAAGACCCTGATGCTGGGAAAGATTGAGGGCAGGAGGAGACGGGGATGACAGAGGATGAGATAGTCAGATGGCATCACGGACTCAATGGACATGGGTTTGGGTGGACTCCGGGAGTTGGTGATGGACAGGGAGGCCTGGCGTGCTGCAGTTCATGAGGTTGCAAAGAGTTGGACATGACTGAGCGACTGAACTACTGACTGACTGACATGATAAAATCTTTTAAATTAAAGTTTGCAGTGCTGGCTAGTACAGAGTGAAATAGGCACTCACCCTCACCACATGAACAGCTGATGGGACTTCAAAAGGACTTACTTCTTGTGGATGGTAGTATGGTAACATCTATCAAAATGAATGGCCGAAGAGGGAGGAGGGTCAGAGGAACATTATCAGGGAGGTGGTCTTTGGGACCTAAAAGAAGGGCCGTTATATAACAGAACCAGGTGGGACCCCAAGAACAGTAGTAGAGTCAGTGTCCAGAGACTGCCCACCCTCTGCCTAGTGGGTGATTTTTGAAGCCAACATTAGGAAATGGAGTTAACCATCACTCTCAGTTGGGTGACCCATTCCCCTGTAAAGCCTGCTACTTGCTGTCCTCCTGGTCATCAGGTAAGGCTTTCTTACCTGCTGATCATTTTGATCGAAGTGTCATCTACCTGTGCCCAAGATTTTATTAAGCTGATCCATATCAGCTTCCCTTGTAGCTCAGTTGATTAAGACTCTGCCTGCAATGCAAGAGACCTGGATTCAGTTCCTGGGGTGGGAAGATCCCCTGGAGAAGGAAACGGCAACCCACTCCAGTATTCTTGCCCAAGGAATCGTATGGACAGAGGAGCCTGGCAGGCTACAGTCCATGGGGTCGCAAGAGTCGGATATGAGTTAGCGACTAAACAACCAACCATCCATTTCAGGCACAGCTGGTTAACCAGCAAATAATCTCAACATTTTAGTGGCTTAACACAATAACACAATATCTTTCTTATGCAAGCTTCAGTGCAGATGATCTTGGTGGGACAGCATTCCTGGGCAGTTCTCCTCCAAGTGGTGACTCAGAGATCCAGGTTTCTTGTATCTGGTGGCTTTGCTCTGCCTTGAGGCAGTAGTCCCCAACCATTTTTGGCCTCAGGGACTGGTTTCATGGGAGGCAGTTTTTTTCACAGACCGGGAGGGCTGGGGCACGGGGGCTGGTTTCAGGATGATTCTTGTAAGAAGCATGCAACCTAGATCTCTTGCATATGCAGTGCACAGTAGGGTTTGCACTCCTGTGAGACTCCAGTGCTTCCGCTGACCTGACAAGAGGAGCTCAGGCAGTGAAGCAAACGAAGGGGGAGCGGCTGTAAATACAGATGAAGCTTTGGTCTCTTGCCTGGTTGCCGCTCACCTCTTGCTGTACAGTCCAGTTCCTAACAGGTCTGTGGCCCAGGGATTGTGGCACCCTTCCTTAAGGACCCTGCAGGGTCTTCCACTGGAGCCTCTGCATTCAACCAGACAGCAAGATATGAGAGAGGGCAAGGAAATCGCATGGGTCATTTTAGGGGCCAGGCTTGGAAGCAGCAAACCTCATTGCCACTTTCTGCCAAGAGGTAGGAAGTTCAAGGCAGGGCAACTCCAGAAGTAGTTTGGCCAGGCCTCCATGACTGTTTCTTAGTTCTTTTCTTTTCTCCTCTGCTCTGTGTTGATGCTGCCCTCAAAGTGGCCATCCTCACGGCTACAAGATGGCTGCCAGCTGAATGCAGGGAATCGGGTGTTCATGTTGAAAAGGAGAGAGGGAAAAGACATTTCCCTTTTCCACGAAGCCCTGAGCAAATCTCTCCTCACATCTCACTGATATGAAGTGGCTTCGGACTGCGCAATCCTGAAGCAGTCAATGACAGGGGAACTACTATGAATGGGTATAAAGTCATTGGATAATCAACACTCAAGGTAGACAGTCAACAACAGTGACTCCTGGCGGGTTTGGACCAGACTGTGGAAAATCTTCAGTCTCAGCCTCAGGAATCTGTATGTAAAATAAAAGACATGGGGAATCATTGACTGTTCTTCCAGCAAGGGAGTAGTCAGATCTAAGTTCAGGACCTGACTATTTGGGTGTGTTGATTGGAAATAGCCAAGCAGAGGGGAGTGGATGAGTAAGAACCATGTGCCCATGGCCACCACTGTCATCTTCTCCCTGCATCGAAAGTGCAGGAGAGCAGTAGCTCGACTCATTCACAGCAGGTGCAGATGACTGATGAGGCATGAAGCCAGTGGAAGCGGAAAGGGGAGTTTTGATGGAAGAAGCATTCCATAAAGAACCAACAGGATGACAGTAAACAGGGAAAGAAAACTTTTCAATGATTCTGCAGTTGTAAATTTGGATGATTTTAATGTGTAGGGCCATGAACAGAAATATGGTCATCCAGGAGAGCCAGTGAGGGGATTTTGAGTCTGTAAAGCACATGGATGATCTATATAAAATCGTCCATTATAAAACAAAAGAATGTTAATATAAAAACAAATATAAAACAAAAACAATATAAAACAAAACAATGTTAAACATTGTTTAACACAATATAAAAATGAAACAAATATGTTAATAATATAACAAAATAATGTGGATATTTTATATAAATATAAAAACAAAATAAATACAAAATATATAACCAAAATATAAATATAAAACAAAATCATGTTAATAATAAAGCAAGAATAATTAATAATAAAATGAGCATGTATTGAGCAAGTTAATGTGTGTCAATATTTCCTAATGTTCTTAGTTAATATTTGCTAAGATGCCTATTGTTGCTCTGATACACATGTATGCATTCACGTATTCCTTACAACAGTCCTATTTTTATCCCCATTCAGTAGAGGAAGAGCCAGAGGCCCATAGTGGTAAAGCACACTATTGAAGGTCATGTAACTGGTAAGCAGATAAGGTAGGATCAAACCCAGGCCACCTGACTCCAGACGCTCTTCTTTCAGTCATTGCAAGAGCTAATATATAAGCATCTACTATGTGACGGTAGGTGAGAATAGAGAATACCCATGGACAGAGGAATCTGGCAGGCTGCAGTCCATGGGGTCGCGGAGTCGGACACGACTGAGCAACACAGCACACGTGTGATGGCACTCTACCTACAGTCTCTTTAATCCTTGAGAGTCAGCCTATAAACTGGATTTCATAGATGAGGATGCTGAGGCACAGAAACTATAAGAAACTTGCCCAGAGCAACACAGCTAGTAAGTGGCAGAGGTGGGATTCAAACTGCAGCTGGCATGGCTCTAAAACATGGGTTCTTTCCATGATGCCATGAAAAAGAAAAATGTATGGCACCCCACTCCAGTACTCTTGCCTGGAAAATCCCATGGATGGAAAAGCCTGGTGGGCTGCAGTCCATGGGGTTGCTAAGAGTCAGACATGACTAAGCGACTTCCCTTTCACTTTTCACGTTCATGCATTGGAGAAGGAAATGGCAACCCACTCCAGTGTTCTTGCCTGGAGAGTCCCAGGGATGGGGGAATCTGGTGGGCTTCTGTCTATGGGGTCGCACAGGGTTGGACACGACGGAAGCAACTTAGCAGCAGCAGCAGCAGCATGGTACACCCTTGTGAGTACAGGACCTGGTACACGGATGTCCAGGACCAATAGAATTGTGAAGTCTCTGGAAATCTCTGCATAGAAAGAAAATCCTGAAGCTATGCTGGGAGGATCCTGACCAATGGAGGCATGAAGTTCAAGGAAGTTGAAGGGTGGGGTCAGACAGTCCTGAGTCCCATTGCATTTGCTGGGCAGCCTTCGGCAAATTGCTTAATTTCTGAGCTTTAATGTCCTCATCTGTAAAATGGGGATAATAATAGCAGAACCTCACTCTGGAAAACGATCTAATGAGGACTTCCTATTATAAGGGGAAGCAAGAAAACATTTGGCTCCCAGCTGGTAGAAGCAAACCCTCATTACATAGTAGCAATGTTGCTATGATTGTTGTTATTGCTATTATTTCTACAAGAGAATGTGGAAGGCAAACAGCCCATGCCTCCGGGAGAAGGATTCTGCAGCTTATCTTTTACAATATTTCTGCCCCTTTGAAGCCTCCATGCAGCAGCTGCCTTAGCCTCCAAGTTTCACAGGCAGGATCTCCACAAACCTAATTGACCAAGGCTAGCTGCTGCTCCTGGAAGAAAGGAGGAGGGGAGGAGGAGGGTGGGAAAGAGGAGGTGGGAGGGCCTGCCTACCCAAGAACCCTTCCCTAGGCCCTTCCCAGATCCTACCAGCTCTGCAGCGTGGCCCCAGAACCGGTTCAGGCCATACTTCCTGCCCAGTCACGTGGTTTGTATTTCAAAATGTAACCAGCAGCTGTTGGCAGCTGGTTGCAGCTATGAATACCATGAGCAAGAAATGAGGGAGCTGTGAGGTCAGTGCTGGCCCTGGAGCAGCTGCTTCCCTCTCCACATGGGTGGGGAGTCAGCAGATGGAGGGAACCCAGCCCTGAGAACCACCACGCAGGGCGCTGGCTTCCCTAGGGCGGGGGCTCTCAGACCTTCCAGGTTCTGCCTGTCGGGGCTCCGACTCTGGCTTACTCACCACGAAGCAGCAGCTTCCCCTCAGCAGCCACTGCTCCCAGAGAGGTCTGGAATCTGGGGAGTCTCCATGTGCTTCGTCATGGAACATTAGAGCTGGCAAAGCCCTTAATCCAACCGTCCCGTTTTATAGGCAAAGAAACTGAGGCCCAGAGGGCTGAACGGACTAGTCTAAGATGGCCCAATGAGTCAGCGCAGGGCTGGGGCAGGGACTCCTGCTGAAAACTGCGAGCCTGGGGCTTTTCCATTACTCAAAATCACAGAGCCCGCCCCGGCACCCTTACCTAAAAAGGGCCGGATCCTGGGGTCCAGTCGGGACCTGTGACCACAACCCAAGTGCCCCACACTTTTGAGAAAAAGGCTTGCTGAACACAGATGCTGGGCAAACGTACTGGCAAAGAAATATGTATTCTGATAGGGAAACGCACTCACCCTCCAGTGCAAAATGAATAGGAATTGAATTCCCCGAGCAGAATGCCTCCTCCAGATGAGCAGCACCTGCACACACATGTGGACGCACAGAAAAGAGACTGGAAGGAAAAGTAAAACAGACTTACTTCTGGGAGGCAGGGCTGTGAGTGTTCTTCCTGCGTCTCTTGTCTTATCCGTATTTTTCTATTTTCCTACTGTGAGAGTGTTTATTTCTATTACAACAACTTTAAAAGGATACACAATAAACAACCAAGTGCCCAGGTCCCCAGTCATCCACACTCAGTCAGGCTTGGCTTGTGGAAGATTCCATAACAGGCTGCACCTATTGCACAAGGTGGGGCCGTTTTCTTCTCTGGGGAAGACTAAGCAAGCTCGGGCCTGAGGGCAGCAGGCATGGTGTGGCTCTGCTCAGCTGGAGCAGCAGCTCCGGCTCAGGGCACCCCGGGTCCTCTGGTGTGCACTGGAAGGAAGGGCTGGCTCCAGACCCCAGCCTCTCAGCTGGCTCCGCAGCGCACGTGCCGAAGGCCTCACGCGTGGAAAATGATCTGGCCTCTTCCCCACTCTCCAGAGCCAGACAAAGGCCAGATGGCCTCTGGGAAACTCTCCCAGTCTCAGCCACACCTTCCAGGAAACCTCATTGCAGTTTTGTCTTGTAGACACGCATCTCTCACTCACATTCTGTTGCCGCCTGCCCACTACAACGCCGATGTCCTGAAGACCAAGCCACCTTTCTGGGTTAGCCCCTGAGGGCTACCTGCCAGGGAGCCCTCCCAACCTCCATCTTGCTGAGTACAGCTCAGGAAGTGGTGGGTCTCCTCACAAGTGCCACGGAGCTCAGGGACCATTTTGTTTAGACAGAACACTGTCCCTGTGCCACGTGCCAAGTCAGGACTATGGTGCTCACCCAGGGCCCTGGCTGGGGCCCCCTACCTCCCTGTTGCTGTCGTCGTTCAGTCCCTAAGTCATGTCCGATCGTTTGAGACCCCACGGACTGCAGCAAGCCAGGCTTCCCCGTCCTTCACTCTCTCCCAGAGTTTGCTCAGATTCATGTGCATTGAGTCAGTGATGCCATCCAACCATCTCATCCTCTGTCGTCCCCTTTTCCTCCTGCCCCCAATCTCTCCCAGCATCAGAGTCTTTTCCAACGAGTCAGCTCTTCTCATCAGGTGGCCAAAGTATTGGAGCTTCAGCTTCAGCATCTGTCTTTAGATATCAGCTAACTGGTGCTTCCTCAAAGGGCCCAAGTACCAGAGGAAATGCCCTCATACGCTGAAGGGGCACCTCCGGGAGGACAGCTTCTCTTGTCCCGTAAAGGGTGGGTCTTACCACGTCTGCACACGGTGGTGGCAAATGCAGAGGGGACCCAAGCAACCAAGTCTGAGAGGGCGGGCTCAGCCTGCTTCCTGGGCCTGTTAGGAGGTTCCCAGGGTCTCAGCTTCCTCTCTTGTAAAATGAGTCTCAGCGGTGCTCACAGTGTCCCTCACTCTCAGCCTCTCTACCCCTGTGGTCAGCACACTGCCCTCAGGCACCTGCACACCGCTCATTTTTGTGTGGCCCTCAAGCCAAGAATGGTTTCTACGTCTTCAAATGGCTGGAAAAAAATAAAAAGAAGAGTGCCATTTCATAATAGATGAAAATTATATGAAATTCAAATTGCAGTGTTCATGAATAAAGCTTTATGGGAACACAGCCATGCACTTTTATTTGTGTTTTTCCTGTGGCCGCTTTTGAGCTCGGACGGCAGAGATTGAGTCGTTACTACGGAGAACAGATGGCCCACAAAGACTGTTTACTATCTGACCCTGACCCTGAAAAGAAAAAGGTTTGCCAGCCCCTGAACAGTGTGGTACACAGAAGAATGTGAACAAGTATTCCTCCCTCTTCCCGTCATCCCCACTGGGTACTTCCAGTCCTGTCCCAAAGACAAGGAATATTGCTGTTTTGGCAGGATGATGGAGGGGGGACTCTCCTCACTGTGGATCTTCAGGCTTGAAGTTGGAAGATCAAGTTATAGAGACTGGATCTTCATTCTGCCATCAACTGGCTATGTGACCCAGGGACAGTTACTTCACCTCTCTGAGCCTCAGTTTCCCTTACCTGTAAAGTGGGATAATCAGCTGATAACAGCTGATGCTTACATTACTGCTTGCCATGTGTCAGAGGCTGCTGCGTGGTGCCAATCACATAGGTCTTTTATTTAATTCTGACAGTTCTGTGAATAGGTACAATTGTCACCCCATTTGCAGGCAAAGAGAGCTGAGGCAATGGGAAGGTAGTTGAGCGACCCAGGTTCTGCAGCCAGTCAGAAGTGGGAGCCAGAGATTGTGTGTGGGAGACAAACAGCTGCATCACTTGGGTGCTCCAATAACTCTTATAAGCCTTCAGGCTTCACACCCATCCTAGGAGATGCAGCTGAGATAAGGAACCTGTATGCTTTTCTATGGCAGGATGATGGAGGGGGGACTCTCCTCACTGTGGATCTTCAGGCTTGAAGTTGGAAGATCAAGTTACAGAGACTGGATCTTCATTCTGCCATCAACTGGCTATGTGACCCAGGGAAAGTTACTTCACCTCTCTGAGCCTCAGTTTCCCTTACCTGTAAAGTGGGATAATGATAACAGCTGATGCTTACATTACTGCTTGCCGTGTGTCAGAGGCTGCTGCGTGGTGCCAATCACATAGGTCTTTTATTTAATTCTGACAGTTCTGTGAATAGGTACAATTGTCACCCCATTTGCAGGCAAAGAGAGCTGAGGCAATGGGAAGGTAGTTGAGCGACTCAGGTTCTGCAGCCAGTCAGAAGTGGGACCCAGAGATTGTGTGTGGGAGACAAACAGCTGCATCACTTGGGTGCTCCAGTAACTCTTATAAGCCTTCAGGCTTCACACCCATCCTGGGAGATGCAGCTGAGATAAGGAACCTGTATGCTTTTCTCAACAAGTTCTAATCAGGTTCTGCAGCCAGTCAGAAGTGGGACCCAGAGATTGTGTGTGGGAGACAAACAGCTGCATCACTTGGGTGCTCCAGTAACTCTTATAAGCCTTCAGGCTTCACACCCATCCTGGGAGATGCAGCTGAGATAAGGAACCTGTATGCTTTTCTCAACAAGTTCTAAGATGACATAAACATTTATCTTGAAAGGAAACGAAGGGAAAAACATTTCCAAATCTCTCGCCAATGGTGGCATGTCAGAGACTGTGGGAGCATCTTGGATAAAAGGAGATGTTCACGCCTTCCTGGGTGGTTCTAGTTCCTACCTCCACTNAACAAGTTCTAAGATGACATAAACATTTATCTTGAAAGGAAACGAAGGGAAAAACATTTCCAAATCTCTCGCCAATGGTGGCATGTCAGAGACTGTGGGAGCATCCTGGATAAAAGGAGATGTTCAAGCCTTCCTGGGTGGTTCTAGTTCCTACCTCCACTGGGAGGAAGCAACCGGCTCTGCTCCCCAAGCCAGAGCGCTGAGCTATTGAGACCTGTTCCCAGCCCAGCCTTGACTGATAAACAGGAGTCACCTTTCTCCTCGGGTGATGGGGACGCTGCGGCACCTTTCTCACCCTGCTTGGGTCTCCACCGAGCCACTGCTCCCTGGCCCGATCTGGCAGGATCTCGGAGGAGGAACAGCCCCGGTTTCTCAGCCATGAGTGCTGCAGAGGACGCACCTACTCTGTGGAAGTCTCCCCAGCTCTCCTTCCCACCAGGGCCCCAGCCCTCCTTCCGACCTCTCACTCCCGCATTAGCAGGGAGGCAGGGAGGAGTGGCAAGGGCTGGGCAGGCTGTGTCTTGCCTTTTTGTCTGATTGATCCACGGGAAGGCTCTGGCTTGGCTGGGAGGGTGGGGAGCTGGTACTGAAAATGCAGCACGTGTGCTAAAGGGTTAATCCCTGGAGCTCCACAGTTAAAATTCCTCTACCACTTCCTGGCTGTGGGACCTTGAGCAACTTACTTAAACTTTCTATGCCTGTTTTCTGAGGAGCAAAAGGGAAGATTCAGTGGCCTGCCAAGAGCTTATGGCAGCGCCTGGCATATACAAAGCGCTCAACAAACATGGGCTATGGTTATTCTTTCTCTCTCAGCAACTTCTTCAGGATAAGGTACCTCAAGGATGCTACAGAGGTTTTTTCCACATGCTTTCAAAATGGGCTGTACCATAACGCATCCTTGATTCATCCAGTATATGTAGAGGATTTACAGTTGCCAGGCACTGTTTAGATCTGGAGAATGCAAGGGGCTTCCCTCGTGGCTCAGATGGTAAAGAATCCGCCTGCAACACAGAAGACCTGGGTTCGATCCCTAGGTCAGGAAGAGCCCCTGGAGAAGGGGGTGGCAACCCAGTCCAGTATTCTTGCCATGGACAGAGGAAGCTGGCGGGCTGCAGTCCATGGGATCGCAAAGAGTCGGACATGACTGAGCGACTAAGCGCACACACAATGTGAGGGGACTAAGCACACACACAATGTGAGGGGAGGGAGGAGGGAGACAGGCATGGGTAACACTGTAGTGGGGGTTGATGCTTTGAGACCCATGGGCCCTGGAGAGGGATCCTCTAAGGCTGGTGAACCTGAGACAGGGGAGGAGACAGGGGGCAGAGAAGACCTGTCAGAGGAGATAAACTTGAACTGAGTCCAGAGTCCTGGGAAGGCCTCTCAGGAGCCGGGTGAGAATTGCAGACCAGGGAACGGTGTTGAGAGGCACAGCTGAGCACGCCCCATCCACAGTTATCTCCGTGAGCCTCTGTGGAGACCCAGCTTAGAGCCTGATCTTAAGGACCAGGCGTGCTCCAGGCGGAAGTGTGAAAGTTCCTCTTAGCGACTAACAGTAAGGCCATGGCTGCCAGGCGTGGACAGGACAGGGGAGACACCCAGAGCCATGGCTGGGAGAGAAGGGAGGAAAAGGGAAAGTGCCAGGGGACCACCAGCGCTGTTTCATCCCAAGGCTGCTCTGAGCGGCTCCCCCCGAACCCTGCTCACAGCCTTGGAGGCTCAGCAGGAATTGAGAGCAAAAAGGGACCGAAGAGAAGAAGGTCAACTTTCTCAGGCCCCATGTGAAGGGAAGAGAACCAGCTGGGTTGATGGGGAGAAGAGGGCGAACTCGTCCAGGGAGGGGCCATCCTGGCAGGCTGAGGCCGGGAAAGCCATCCCGGAGCCTCTGACTGTGGGCTGTCTCAACCCGACCGTGACCGACTGTGGCCCCAGCGCATCTGTCCTTTTCCAGTCCTCCGGCTCCCCTGAGCCAGGCTTTCAGCTCAGCCCCGCTCAACACGGGCACTCATGGGCATCCGCACCTGACCTGGATAGGAGAGAGGCAGACGCTCTGTGCTGTAGGCCAGTGTCTGCCGCCAGCCTGCAGTGTGGCCTGGGCAAGTGCCCACCCTCTCTGCTTTCTGTTTCCTTATCCTTATGTTGGGACCACTTTCTCTTCCTCCAGGTTTGCTGGGAGGAATTAGCGTGATGTGAAAAAACACTCAAATGCTTTACATGGAAATGGTTGTGTCTTTGAGGTCTCCTCTGAAGGTGAGTGTCAGGGAGGGCAAGCCGGTTCCCTGGTGCATCCAATGCAGAGCACGTCAGGCCTGCTGGCAGGTGGTTCTGCCCCAGATGGGGAGAACTGGGGGGAGAATTCAGCCTTCAGCAGGTCTCCTCACCTGCTCCAGCCTTGTGCTCACCTGAAACTGCCAGCATGGTGAGCGCTCCAGAGACAAACACAAAGCCAAGAAGGCTGCGATGCGGCGCCTGCTTCCCTCACCTACTCCAGCCCCCAGGACAGGTTGCTGGAATCACCTCCCCGGTAGCTACTTGGGCTCCTTCCTGATGGACATAAGTCCACTTCAGCCTGATGAGGCAGAGTTGAGCCAAAAGCTACATTTCTCACGACTCTAGCGTCTGGAGTAGCTATGGGACACAGCTTTGGCCAGAAAGATACGAAGGTGCTGGACTGAGACTCTGGACACCTCCCAACAGGTTCCTCTGGCATTTTACCATCTGATCTTCCTCTACATACTGCCTGGAATGGGGAACCACTGCCTAGAATTTTAAAAGCCATTTTGCAACCACGAGGACACAATCCATATGCTGAGAATGGCTGAGCAAAAGCCCCGATGTCATCCTTGAGCTGTCATGTAACTCTGGACCACCTGCTTCTGGAAATAATAAGTTCTTAATTGTTAAAGCCACCGTTTTCCCCCTTCCTGGGAAGAGGTTAAGGTGAGGAGATGGAGTCGGTTATTTACAGTCAAGCACAATTATAAATATTATAAAAAGCACAATACGTGCTTTCCTCCAAAGACGAGGTCATCGCTACCTTGAGCATCCTCTGGGATCCCAGAAAAGACTTACCACACTGCCCTGTAAGAGTCAGTTATTCATCCACTCTCCCTATCAAGTGCAGGCTCAGAGAAGGCAAAGTGCACATTCTGTGCTGATCACAGCTGCATCCCCAGGGCATGACAGTTTCTGGCAAACATTAGCCTCTCCATGTGCCTTTCTTGAATCAGTGAATAGAAGTACACTTTAAAAATCTAATTCCAGGAGATGTAGCTGACTTGCCTTAGACCCAAGAACCATCATCTCTGGCCAATTTTGAAACCTCTGTTGGCGCGTGTTTGAAAAAGTCAGGTTTTAGCATGGTTTGCCTAAAATACCCCAAGCTTTGTAAACAACCCTCTCAGCTCCGAAAGAACCACTGCCTTTTCCTAACCATCCACAGCTCATCATGGCTGCCCTTAACTTGCCACTACATGACCCAGAAGGCAGCTCATGCAACCTCTCCTGCACATTCTGATGCCAAGTGCTTATCATAACTGAGAGAGGGCACACCCCACATTTGGAGAGCTTGCTTGAATACATATAAACGAGTGTAGGGAAACAGTCACCGGCATAGCTGTCTGGTCATCTTCCTATCCTAAACATCTCAGATATATTTAGACTTGTAAAATTACTTTCTTCAAGACCTCCGGAAGGTTCTAACAGTCTCCTCCTCCTCTTTCCTTTATTGTGACTTTCTCCTCAAAACCTGCTATTTTCACCGTGTCCTCAAAACATTCACGCTTTTTCTGTATTCAAGTTATCTAACTAGGGGATCCAGCTATATAACTTCTTTGTTTGCCTTTTTTTTGGAAAAGCACGGGAAGTTCATATGTAACTAATGGGAATGCAAAGTTCATATGTTTCCTACAAACTTGCAATTCATTGTTCAAGATATTTGATGACAGTCCCTTGAAGAAAATCATAATGATGCCACTGGACTGCCTGCTAAAGCCCTCTCAGGTTCTTCTTTCTGGGTTCACACCCTCCCATGAAGTTTGAAGAGGGCCACACAACCTGAGATCCTTACTCTTCTTCCTCATCCACCTGCTGAAGGGGGTGGACTCTAAGGACCTAGAGGAGGATGGAGCTGCAAGATGGAAGGAGCTGGGTCTCTTGAGTGGCTGAATAAATCAGAGACCTGCAGATCTTGCACTAGCCTGTTGCAAGAATAAGAAATAAATGTTATGGCACCAGTGCTTTGAAAGTGTATCTGCTATCGCATCCAGCATTATTTCAGGCTACTCTTTACTTATCTATAGCCGTTTCTAGTCTCTTTATTCTAAAATGCTATCCCAGTTTGATTTGCATTAGTTATTTACAATCCATGACTATACTGAATGTGGGCCTTTAGATCAATGGTTTCCAAACTTGGCTGCTCAACAGAAGTAACTGAGAAGCTTTAAAAATCTTCCAGGGCTCAGGTCTCACCCCCAGAGGTTGTGATTCAACTGGTCAGTGGTGGAACCTGTCTTTGCTATTTTGAAAGAGCATCCCAGGTGATACTGAGGGCAACCAGAATCAAAAGCCAGCATTCTAGAGCAAATGTTCTCCACACTGCATGCACCAGAACACGTGAGAGACTTGTTCAAATACATATTTCTGGTTCCCATCCCCAGAGTTTCTGATTCAGTTGAATCCCAGGTACAGTCTGGGAATTTTCATTTCAGCCTAAATGAGGCTGATACTGTTGCTTCTCGGACCACACTCTGAGAACTCTTGGTCCAGACTTTTTAAATTGCCTCAATAACAACAGTCACTGGCGTCATCCCTGGAAAATGCTAACCACTCAATAGTTGAGTACATAACTGAGTTGAAATGAAGATGTTTGTGCTGTGCTTTGTCACTCAGTCGTGTCTGACTCTCTGTGACCCCATGGAGCCCGTCGGGCTCCTCTGTCCATGGGGATTCTCCAGGCAAGAATACTGAAGTGGGTTGCCACACCCTCCTCCAGGGGATCTTCCCAACCCGGGGATCGAACCAGGGTCTCCTGCATTGCAGGAGGAGTCTTTACCAGCTGAGCTACCAAGGAAGTCCAAAGATGGGTAGGCCTTTATACTTGATGACTCTTCAGTTCAGTTCAGTTCAGTCGTTACTTTGTTTTTCAATAGATTCAGATTGAGTTTGCTTAGCTGTGCAATTCAACCAAGACACTCACTCTGTAGGAACAGGAAGCAGGGAGACTGTTTGGGTGAGAAGGAATTGAATACTTGGCTTTGAGCTGGCATGTGGAAGCAAATATTTATCTAGTATCATGTATAATCGTGGCACTGTGTTGACCCCTCCCTCTTTTATCTTTAGGGAAGGGAGATTTCCAAGAGAGAGAGGAACTTCTAGACTGACTGTAAGCAGTAGATCTCAATGAGGTGGAGGCGGGAGGGTCTCTCAGTGAGCTAAAATAATACCCACAAGCACACACACACGTTGGATTTATAGGGAAAGTGGGAGAATTGGATTTGACATCTCAAGGAGGCACAAAATAAATGCTGGAATGACGTCATAAAGTCCTTGTTTCCAGGTACTGATGCCCTCTGTGTATTTTCCTCCTGTTGAATGAGAGCTGGACTTGGTCACTTGCTTCAGTGAATAGAATATAGTAAAAGTGATGGCTGCCACGTCTAAGATTAGATTACAAAGATTCTGGCTTCTGTCTTGCAGGCTTTATCTCGCTGTTTGTGTGTCCTGATGGAGTCCAGCTGCTGAGTTGTGAGCTGTTCTCTGATGAAGTCCACATGGCAAGAAACTGATGCCTCCGGCCAACAGCCAGCCAGGACCTGAAGCCTGCCGGCAGTCGTGTGAGTGAGTGCCTCCTCCTCTAGTCAAGACTTGAG
Source organism: Oreotragus oreotragus (assembly GCA_006410675.1). Classification (NCBI taxonomy): domain Eukaryota; kingdom Metazoa; phylum Chordata; class Mammalia; order Artiodactyla; family Bovidae; genus Oreotragus; species Oreotragus oreotragus. The sequence continues at coordinate 289,486 of SJYX01009010.1, forward strand.
AAGATGGCATCCCTGGCTTTATCTTGATTGCACCTTGTGAGCAACCCTAAGTCCGAGGTGCCCCGCTAAACCATGCTTATATTCTGGACCCACCAGGAAACTGGGATATAATGTGTGTTGTTTTAAAATAAGTACAGGGATAACTTGTAATAGATAGCTAATTTGTAATAGACAGCTAATAATTTGTAACAGTCAGCTCTTTCTGGACGATAGGGTATATGGAAACACTAGTGAATTCTGTATTTGAGCCCCAGGTTATATGTTTGTTCTTATAAAGTGAGTTCCATACTTGGAATCAATATTGTGTGGAACACCATGGTAATAGGTAAAGCTCTTTACATATTTCTAAATGATAGTGATGGCAAAACCACTGTGGGTACAGAAAGCAAATTCTATAAATGAAATGGGTATCTTTTCCCATGAGGACAAAACCTGGCCTTCTCCATAATAAAAGGGGTCCAATGTAATTATCGTGCAGCCAGGTAGCTGTCAGTCCCGTGAGGAATGGTCCCACTTTAGAGGCTTATATCGGCTCCCTTTGTCTTGGCAGGGTGGTCTTAGCAGTGGTGAAAGCTCAGGCAGCGTTGGTAAGGGAACATCTATCTTGGACCCGTTATGCCAGCTACCCCTGCTGCCATGACCACTCTGCCTATGGAGCAAGCACAGGGCCATCTGGAAAAAGGACTGATATTCCTCAGACAGGCTGTCTTGTCCATTTGCTTATTTGGAACTTTGTCTGCAGTAAATGCCCTTGGTGAGTATATTCATAGGACACAGATGTCTTTACCCTTTGCACCCATTCCCAGAGATCCACCTCTCCCCAGACCCCCTTGTCACCAGTCTTCTAATCTGGCAAGAGCCACAGTCTTTGCATTGCCCAAAGTTACAACTACTTGGATTTTCCATCACCACTATCTTTTAGGGCCACCTCTGAGTAGGTCTATAAGGAGTGCCATCTGCTTCTTGTTGGTGCCAGGATACTGTGCAGATCCACCTACACACCTGGCCTGTCATCATCTTTTCTTCGTTGGCTGTGAGAAACTTCTGTGGAGCCATAAGTATGGCAGCAGGGAGAAAGAGTAAGGGTCATGGGGGTCTGAGCCATTTGCTTAGACAAGGCATCGTGTCTTCCAGAACACTGAGGCTTGCTGCTTTTCTTTCTGCATTCTCAGTGGGATGTTCAAATTTCTCAGTGGGATGTTTTAATTTCTTTTTTTTTTTTTTTAGTCTATAAGGAGTGCCATCTGCTTCTTGTTGGTGCCAGGATACTGTGCAGATCCACCTACACACCTGGCCTTCATCATCTTTTCTTCGTTGGCTGTGAGAAACTTCTGTGGAGCCATAAGTATGGCAGCAGGGAGAAAGAGTAAGGGTCATGGGGGTCTGAGCCATTTGCTTAGACAAGGCATCGTGTCTTCCAGAACACTGAGGCTTGCTGCTTTTCTTTCTGCATTCTCAGTGGGATGTTCAAATTTCTCAGTGGGATGTTTTAATTTCTTTTTTTTTTTTTTTTCTGTGAACACTCTTTAGGATCTCCAGAGGTAGCCAGCCTGCACTACAGTCCAAACAATCACCACTGTCACCAGAACAGTTAAGAAGGACAGTCACTGACCTCAAATCATAATCTCCTCCCTGTGTGTTCCAGTCCATCCCCTGCCCCAACCGGTAATGATTTAAGTAATTGTGAGGACACTGCAAGACACAATAATCAGTTCCCCACCAGCCTCAGCACACACACACATACACCTGATACATACACCTGTACTTATTAAGTGTAATAAGTACACTTAATAAGTGTACTTATTAAGTACACTTATATGTGTACTTAATAAATGTATCAGCAGCCCAGTCCCAGAATCTCATTTTGAGGGGCTGTGTCTGGTACCATTTACTATAAGTGTCCTGGCAGGAAACAAAACAAAGGGGATTGAAGAGAATGGAATCAAGGCACTGTAGACAAGTGTGTGGCTGGGGTAGTGAAGCTCTCTGGGGTTGGCAGGTAAAGAAGCTGCCACCACCCCTAGGTCTAAAGAGAAGAATGGAATAGTTCCCAGACCCCACTGGAGTCTCTCTGGCTGTAAGGGGGAGCTGGCTTCTGCTGGGAGCACAGCCATTGCCAACCTGAGGCCTGGCAGGGAGGTAGCTGGGGAAATAATCACCTTGGCCCCTCTCTCCTTGAACTTGTCTGCCATTGGCCACTGATGAGAAGTCAGAAGGCAAGAGAGACACGGATGAAGCTTGTACATATCAGCCTCCAGGGTCACAGAAGCATGGGGAGAAGGGTGGCCGTGGACCTGGCACACAGAGGCCACTCGGCACACGTCTAGTCCCACCGCAGATGAGCTATTCCTCCCAAGAAGGTAGGAAGGGAGCTGGCTTAAAGGTTAGGAGGCTCCCGCCATCTCTGCCAAGTCCTCAGTTTCCTCATCTGTTAGAGGACACATCAGACTTGTTTACATACTTACCAAGCTACATGCTTATCAGTACCTGCAGGGCTGAGGGCACAGACCAGGTAGTATTAGGGATGAATAAAGCCATGGGGTGATGTGGGTCAGGATTTTTGCTTGAAGATTTCAAAATAATTATTTCTTTAAAAATTCAGCATGAAACAGAATGCAATGTCCCAATAAGTTGTTGAAATAAGAAGAATTTCGGGAGGTTACATTGAAGTGACACCCCCATTCCTTGCTGGGGGACATGCATCACTCCCAGCGGGCACTGAGTGGGGTTTGGTGGAGAAACTTGGGAAGCACCAGATGATTCCAGAAAGCTCCTCCACACCTGACATCCAGAGCCTCTTGGATTAAGCTTCTCCGGGCTCCTGAGTTTCATTCCCTGAGAACCTGGATTCATTTTTCAAATAGCCCTGAATAGTAAAGCTCTCCTTGGTATGAAGGTATGAAGCACTCTCAAAAGTGTGCCTGCGTCTCTGAGACACCTCAAAACATCGCCCCTCGCAGCTGCACCCAGAACTATCTAGGAGGAATGCGGTGTTGCTCTTCATTGACCTCCTCACAATGGGCTGTACCCTGAAGGGCTGCTGGGTTCCCAGAGGGCTGAGAACTAGGCTAAAATGCATGCAGAGTGAAAAGCAAAAGGATGGTGGCAGCTGGGAGTATCAAAGAGGATTAAGAAAGGGAAGAAGTAGGGATAAGAGGTGGGAGCAGAGGAGAGCTTGGCAGTGGGTAGAGGGAGTGTGAAAGTAACCACGGAGGTGCGGGGGACTTACCTTAGGATTCATACTGAATTCACTGTGGCGACAATAAAGGGAAAGCAAGTAGACCCAACTCCACCCGGGCTACCGTTATTTATCGGCTCTGTGTCAGGCACTGTGCTAAGAAACAATGAAGACACTCAGATCAAGACAGATGAGTCCGTGGACTTGGATGGCATGTACATTCTAGGTGCAGGGAGAAAAACGAAAAGCCAGGAAGCAGACTGATTCATCAGTTCAGATACTGATGGGTGCTGAGGGTGCAGGAGGCGACAGGAACAGCAGGACCTGGCAAGCTCTCCCTGACAAGGGCCAGATGGTAGACAGCTTCAGCCTTATGGACCGTGTGTCCTCTGTTGCTGCCACACACACACAGTCCTCAACTCTGGTGATATAGCACAAAGGCAGCCGTAGGCAACCTGTGAATAGATAGGTGTGAACAGATTTGACCCTTGGACTATAAGTTGTCACGCCCTGGGATGGGCACAAGCTTGGCGAGGGGGCCAGGTGGGAAGGCAGATTGAGGATGTTAAGCCAGGCACCCTGAGAACCTGAACGATGAGAAAGGACCAGTCATGGGTGGCCTGGGAGAAGAGCATTCCAGACAGAGGATGAACACATGCGAACACCTTGGAATAAAGGACACAGAATGTCCCAAGGGTGAAATGAAGGCCACCGCATCTGGAGTATATTAAACAAGAGTGGGAAAAAGTATGAGGTGATGTCACCAAGATAGGGTGCCACCAAGTCTGGAGTTTTTCTACTTATGACAGGAAGCTACTGGAAGGTTTTAAACAGAGTAATGAGTAGAAAGTCCTATTTGTTGTCAGAGAGAGGAACGAAAAGAGAAATTCCTTATCACAAAGCACCTGGCCATGGATTGACTCATAGAGGTAGCCAATACCTTTTCAGAGTTGGTTGCTAAAGCACTGTGCCTCCAAAGGGTCATCAAATCCTAAAACAGAAAGGATTTTAGGTTTCCCTATAGCTCAGACAGTAAAGAATCTGCCTTCAATGCAGGAGACCCAGAGTTGAACCCTGGGTCAGGAAGATCCTCTGGAGAAGGAAATGGCAATCCACCCCAGTATTCTTGCCTGGAGAATCCCATGAAGAGAGGAGCCTTGTGGGCTACAGTCCATGGGGTCGCAACGAGTCGGACACTACGTTCAGAGCAACTAACACNGGGTCAGGAAGATCCTCTGGAGAAGGAAATGGCAATCCACCCCAGTATTCTTGCCTGGAGAATCCCATGAAGAGAGGAGCCTTGTGGGCTACAGTCCATGGGGTCGCAACGAGTCGGACACTACGTTCAGAGCAACTAACACACACGTAGACACAAGCTGGCATGTCTCCCATGTTCTACAGCTAAGTGTATTGAAATGCAGAGAGATTAGTTGCTTTGCTCAAGATCACTCAGTAAGTTGGCTGCAGAGCTGGGACTGGAACCTGGAGAAAGAAGCTTGGCCTGATAATGAAGCAGTCGTCGCGACAATGGCAGCATGATTCTGGATCCAGTAAGTGATGTCACTTGGCCACATCGGCAGACCTAGCCTCGCAGGGACCCAATGTGAGGGTTCCAGGGAGAAAAGCTTGAGAAGAAAAGAGTTCCAGGGGCAAGGGACTGAGCAGTGGCCTTGAGTGGACGGAGGAAATCTTAGGCATGCCCATTCTCACAGTGGCTGTTGGCTGAAGAATCCTGAGCGTGGGACTCCACTGGAAGAGGCCAGAGGCGGACAGGAGGACAATGACAGGCACCAAACAGAAACAAGGGTTTCTTTCTGAGAACAGCTGATAGAGCCTCAAGAAAGGTCAGAAACACTCGAGGGACACGTCAAGGAAAGCTGAAGCATGTAACAGCAGGTGAGACCAGTGAAACGCGATTTATTGCCGTCAGCGGCTTCCCATTTTTGCCACCCTGTCTGGTGTGCTCTCCGGGGAAGGCAATGGCACCCCACCCCAGTACTCTTGCCTGGAAAATCCAATGGACGGAGTAGCCTGGTGGGCTGCAGTCCATGGGGTCGCTAACAGTCGGACAGACTGAGCGACTTCACTTTCACTTTTCTCTTTCATGCATTGGAGAAGGAAATGGCAACCCACTCCAGTATTCTTGCCTGGAGAATCCCAGGGATGGGGGAGCCTGGTGGGCTGCCGTCTATGGGGTCACACAGAGTCGGACACGACTGCAGTGACTTAGCAGCAGCAGCAGCTGGTGTGCTCTCAGGAAACACAAGTCACATTTCAGAGTTACCTGAGAATGTATGGACCCATATCCTAGTCCATTCAGCAAATATACCAGCACCAAATTAAGTATCTACCTACTGCCTCCAACACATTGGTTTTTCTTGGAGCTGGTACACCTACTGTCAATGACCCCAGATCCATGCCAAAGGCAAGCTTTGGCAACCTAGTACATGGCCCTAGGCAGAATGGTGAGAGATGGAAGGTCACACCTCTTGTGTGGAATACTGCACAGCTGGGGAGCAGTGGGTGGAGGGTGTGGGTTCAGGATTTTGAAGTCAGATCTCAGGATATGGGGCTCCTCCCCAAGCAGGGAAGTGGGTCTCATCGGGTCAAGACAGGGCAGCATTCAGCCTTCCGCTCCTTCCTGGGCGAGGGCCTCTGTCCCGCTTCTTGCACAGCAAAGTTACTTTTCTATTTTTAGGGAATTAAAAAGTGCAATGAAATGTACTTTCCAATTTTAGGGCTCTCGCCCAGGCTCTATTTCTAGTGACCAACTGGAAAAATATCTCTCATTCTGCATGTACATATTTAAAACCTGGCCAGTAGCTTCTGAGTCCACTCCTTGGAGAGGGTTTTATAAGAGAAAATCGGTTCCAAACAATGTTTGGAGAATGTCAGCCTGCATTTTGCAGAGAAGGTCTGAACCTCCATGGCATCAACCCTGCTACCTTCAGCCATGGGGAAATTTGAAAAGTGTTTTGTTTCAAAGATTCGTCAACAGCCTTGTGGTTTTCTGCTGAGGAAGATTCTGAGATTTAGGGATGTATAATAAGAAAAGTCAAAGTTCCAAACAAAAAGAGCCACAGTCCTTCCACCACTTTCTCTCAATGGGTTCCGTTTCCAACAGGAATTATGGACCAGGGTCAGGGAGGGGCTTGGTGATTTACTGTGAATGAAACTGCACATGAGGTGAGCTGAGTGGGCCTGAATTAGCTTCACCAGAGAGGAGCTAAGTGCAGAAGAGAACCACGGAAACCAACATCGACTGAAACATCAGGTGCTCCTCACAGTGGGACTGTGACCAGTACAGTGAAAGGGGGTCAGCTCCATTGGTCCAATATGACAGCACCGAAGCTGGCTGCATCTGATGTGGCTGGGGAATGCTTTTGGAGGGTCCAAGGCCTGACATTTTAAACTGGAACACCTATGCTTGCTTGTTGGAAGAAAAGCAATGACAAACCTAGACAGCATATTAAAAGCAGAGACATCACTTTGCCAACAAAGGTCTATATAGTCAAAGCTGTAGTTTTTCCAGTAATCATGTATGGATGTGAGAGTTGGACCATAAAGAAGGCTGCTGCTGCTGCTGCTAAGTCACTTCATTCGTGTCCGACTCTGTGTGACCCCATAGACGGCAGCCCACCAGGCTCCCCCATCCCTGGGACTCTCCAGGCAAGAACACTGGAGTGGGTTGCCATTTCCTTCTCCAATGCATGAAAGAGAAAAGTGAAAGTGAAGTCACTCAGTCTGTCCAGCTGTTAGCGACCCCATGGACTGCAGCCCACCGGGCTCCTCCGTCCATTGGATTTTCCAGGCAAGAGTACTGGGGTGGGGTGCCGCTGAGTGTCAAAGAAATTATGCTTTTGAACTGTGGTGTTGGAGAAGACTCTTGAAAGTACCTTGGGCTGCAAGGAGATCGAACCAGTCAATCCTAAAGGAGATCAATCCTTAATATTCTTTGGAAGGACTGAGGCTAAAGCTGAAGCTCCAATACTTGGGCCACCTGATTTGAAGAGCTGACTCATTAGAAAAGACCCTGATGCTGGGAAAGATTGACAGCAGGAGGAGAAAAGGATAGCAGAAGATGAGATGGTTGGATGGCATCACTGACTCAATGGACATGAGTTTGAGCAAGCTCTGGGAGTTGCTGAAGGACAGGGAAGCCTGGCGTGCTGCAGTCCATGGGGGTAGCAGAGTCGGACACAGCTGAGCAACTGAACAACAACTCTTGCAACCCCATGGACTATAGCCTGCCAGGCTTCATCGTCCATGGGATCTTCCAGGCAAGAATACTGGAGTGGGGTGCCATTCCTTTCTCCAGAGGATCTNTGGGAGGCCTGGCGTGCTGCAGTCCAGGGGGGTAGCAGAGTCGGACACAGCTGAGCAACTGAACAACAACTCTTGCAGCCCCGTGGACTATAGCCCGCCAGGCTTCATCGTCCATGGGATCTTCCAGGCAAGAATACTGGAGGGGTTGCCATTCCTTTCTCCAGAGGATCTTCCCAACCCAAGGGACTGAAACAGCATCTCTTGCATTGCAGGCAGATTCTTTACTACTGAGCCACCAGGGAAGCTGAGGCACTCATGCATGCGTGTGTGCTAAGTTGCTTCAGTTCATGTCGGACTCTGTGACCCTCTGGACTGTAGCCAGCCAGGCTCCTCTGCCCATGGGATTCTTCAGGCAAGAATACTGGAGTGGGTTGCCATGCCCTCCTCCAGGGGACCTTCCAGACGCAGGGATCGAACCCACATCTCTTATGTCTCCTGCATTGGCAGGCAGGATCTTTCCATTGCCACCTGGGAAGCCCACGACACTCATACAAGACCTCAACTTGGCAAAAAGCCTCTGAGGATGCGGACTTAAGGAAGCCAAATTTTGGCAGCGTTCTAACAGAGACACCAGTTTCCATACACAGCAGTGGTGGAGCCTTGGTACCCAGTTCCCCATGTACTCAGAGCGAGCAACTCTGTCTGGCAGCTGTGATGTCTGTGTTTAAGGTTGACGCTACTTGGGGATTCACTGGGGCAGCCCCAGAGAGATGGTTTGGGCATATTTCCTCTACGAGGAGAACTCGACTCTCTGTTTTGCCTACAAAATCCACAGTTGCTCTTCACTTCCTGTTCTGCCTGAGCTACTAAGAACCGGCTCTGTGTTTCCAGCCAAGAACCATAACTGCTCCACATGGAGCCAAACACGAGAGCCACAGCACTCTTAGAAATAAACAGGAGATGCCAAAGAAATTTCACACCGTATTGGGTACTTCAGGCTAAATTATTATTATTTTTTTTTTTTTTGCCCTTTTTGGGTGTTAGGGGCATTTTGGTGGAAATGTTTGAAAATCCCTGGCCTCAGGAATAAGCCTGGATAAAAAAAGAAAGAAACGAAGATAGGAAGGAGGCAGGACAAAAGGAAAAAAGGCACAGAAAGACACCCCAAAGAAATATTAGTGCACGAAATAAATTAATTAATTAAAAAAAAAGAAAAGAAATATTAGTGCACATAACTGCCTGCCTGAAAAAGGCTGAGACAGGGCTTCTCTGGGGCCAGTGGTTATTAAGAATCCACCTTGCAATGCAAAGGATACCAGTTCAATCTCTGGTCCAGGAAGATCCCACATGCCACAGAACAAATAAGCCCCTGCACCACAGCTACTGAGCCAGCACTCTAGAGCCCATGAGCTGCAACCAGGGAGGCAGAGCACCGCAGCTACTGAAGCCTGCCTGCCTAGAGCCTGCACACCTCAACAAAGAGTAGCCCCCACTTACCACAACTAGAGAAAGCCTGTGCGCAGCAGCGAAGACCAGTGCAGTCAAAAATAAACAAATAAATAAATCCTTATTTAAAAAAAAAGGCTGAGACCTGCATCATCTCACGCGACCCTTGTGTCAACTTTGTGACGGTCCCATCTTACAGATATGAAAGTTGAGGCGCAGGAGAGATGACGGGACTTGTGCAAGCATATGCAGTGGAAGGCAGCAGGGGCCAGTGTTGAAGCCAAGCTGTCTCTCCAAGTCCTGTGCTCCTCCAACTCGTCCCACTGTGGGTACCTTCTCTGTGTTCCTGTTGAATAAAGAAAGGGAACCTCAGAAAGCAAGAACCAGAGGGCGTCTTTCCCACCTCCCTGTCGAACTACTCAGTATCCCTTCCCCTTAAAACTTATTCCCACCACCCCATCCAGGCCAGAGGACCCGGCGGGGCAGTATTACAGGGGGTTTCGGCTGGGCCTGCAGCTTCTGGGGTTGAAACCCTTCCACTGGGCGGCAGGCACTGTCCACAGCCGGGTGAACACAGCCAGGAGCACTGTTGGCTTGGGTTCAGCAGCTTCTTGCCTGCCTCCCTTGCCCAGCCCTCCCATTACTCAGTGTCGCAATGGCCAGGGCCTCACAAACACACTGGGCTTTGTCTGCAGAGACACAAGTCAATGGAGCCTAGAGATGGGAGTGGAGCTGCTGAGAAAACAGCACCTCCTTTGGGGATCATGTGAACCCCACATGGCCTGTGTTTGCAGGGCAACTTGAGGCCAGGCTGGGGGACGGCTGACGGGAGATCCACGCTTATGGGGGGTCTGCACTCAGAGCTTCTGTCCACGGGGACTTAGAGCCCAATACAGCTTGTGAGTAGAAACGAGAAGACAGAAAGGGGATGATGGTGGGTGAAGCTCCCAAAGAGTTCAGAACGTAACTGCTAATAATCATAACTGTCATTTATTGAGCACTAACTATATGTCAGGCATATACACTGAGCACTTTACAAACTTGTTCTATCTTCACTAAACCTCTCAAGATAAGTACTCTTCTTATCCCTGTTTTTCAAATGAAGACCCTGAGGGTTAAGGCATTTGACCAAAGTCACACCAGTAGAGAAGGCAGAACACAGACGTGAGAACAGGTCCTGCAGATGACAAAAGCCAAATTTTATTAAGTCTTTGTTAAATACTCGGGCTTTTGAGTTCTACATGGCTCACAAAATGAACAGACCTTCAGGAACAGGGCGAGTGGTGAATTTAAAATCTTTTGTCTCTCCATAATTGTCCAGTATGGGCTCCAATTCAGCCCTGGATTCCCCTGGATTCCCCAGGGGAGCTACTGACAAGTCTCCACGGTGTTCATTAAATGCCCATTGGGAGCACGGCCCAGCCCTGTCCAGGACCTGCAGGCTTGCCAAGCCTGTCAGCAGATTAACCGCATTCGAAGTAGATAAATACAAGAAACCTGACTGTTTGGATTGTCTTTATTTCCTTGTCCCTGTGATGCCAAGTCAAGATGGGTTAGTACTAGATCAGTGCTTCTTTTCAAAGTTGGATCATGGTCTCCTCACCCCACAAACCGTTTATCACTCTGCTGGAGATGGTGGAGTCTTTTCGTCACTGCATATGAGTTTGCCTCCATGCTCTGTTCTACCCCATCCCCTCCCTGAAGGTAATGTTTCTCACTTACAGAGGAGGAGTAAGAGATACAGAGGAAACATCCTGCTCCTTTGTCAAAAAAGAATGCCAACTCAGAACCACCTTCCTTAGCACCAGTACAGCTCTTTGTCACTCAGTCGAGGCAGGAAGAGGCAGTGAGAGATGAATTTCACGTCTGATACATGCAAGAAGCCTAGTTTATGGATCTTTGAGTAAATGGTTCTGTGCAGCCAAGACTTAAAACTAGTGCACCGGGGTTACAACATGTGGCCAAAGCAGACATTGCTAGTCAATCACAGCACTCCTCTGAATCAGCATCTGGTGTTCCAGGCAGCCATTACCAATCAATCAGAGCACATAAGATAAAACCTATTTTTAAATGTGAACCTTCTTGGGTAGGACCCCACCTTATAAAAGCGTTTGTCTCTCCTTAGCATAACCTAACACAGCGTGATCCAGATAGCCCTCAACGTTTGTTGAACACACAGCGAATGAAAGAATGGATTAATGTAACTATTTAGACAGCTGTGACTCAGTCATCTTCTGGGTACCCTATCTTTGCTCTTATCTTTTACTAAGGTGCTGGCATCTCCTGGGTACCAAATTTGTGCTTTGTTCACATGTTCTTCCCAGGTTGCTTTAGCTTTATAAGTTTCTATACTGATCCTGAAGCTGGGAAGCTGTACCCTCAACCAAAAAAGTCAAACAAGAATTCACCGACCCTAAGTCAGAAGACCCATTAGAATAACAGAACCTGGTGGATTTTCTCAGCCTCTGATGACTAACGTCATTGTTTCCAGACCAAGTTTCTCTCCCTGACTTGTTCATCCCTCGAGATGAACTCTCTTCTGGGAGGTATCTTATGCAAATAGCCTTCTAAAGGACCTGTCTCATCAGCTTCCCAGTTTCTTAGTCACAGCTGAATTCCAAAGTGGACACAGCTTATGCCTAGTCTATCAAACTCCCTCTTTGCCCCTATATGTGGGAAACAGTGTTTAGCAGCTAGGTATTGCTATGTAACAGAACCCTTTCAATAGTTAATGGCTTAAAATAACAAACATTCCTTGTTTCTCACAAGTCTACAGGTCAGCTGGGTGGTTTTGCTGGTCTGTGTTGGGCCTCACTTATGTGCCTCTGACCAGTTTGCTAGGTGACTGAGATAGTTCAACTTGGATGGCCGTGGCTGGAAGACCTAGCTCCCTTTCAGGTGTCTCTGGCTTACTTCCAACAGACTTGCCTGGCATAGTCTCATGATAAGGGCCATGGTCAAATAGGGCCAAACAGAAATGTAGCATTTGGACGAGAAGAGGATGTACCTTTCACTAGTGGGATACATTTGAAACCGTGCCTGGTGTGTGATCCTGACCCCTTATATGAGGGGAAAAGTTTCAAATCAGTGGCAATCATACTTCAGATGAATATCTTGAATACAGAGGCCTCCATCAGAATATTTTCTGGTGGTGAACAGGCTTTGGCCTTGCCCAGTCTCCCAAGTTTTCATCAAGGAACTCAGCAGTTGAAACAAAAACCAAGGCTTCCCTGGATAGTCCAAGTTGCTTTTAAGGTCCACAGAAGGTCTCCTTTTCGGCTTGAAAAGTACTTCTTTCGGAGCCACACTGACACAGACACTGGCTTCCTGTCATTGCCCATCTCTTGGCTCCTGTACCAAGCTTGTAGCTCAAGGCGGGCGTTCCCACACTTGCTTAGATTCTACAGCAGCTGTCGACATCTGGTGGTTTTGATGCTATAGGTGTCAAGAGTGGGAGTGAGGGTTCGTTTTTTGTTCTTCTGATCTGGTTTTAGAAAACATTCAGAAAGTCCAGACCGATCATGTCTTCCTAAAAGTTTAATTCCCTTCACTCTCATTATGGAATAGTTGAGTCCTGTTGAGGATTAAATCATCTTCATGGGCTTGGCTGAAAGGCCCTGAGAAGATGATTAAATGCAGCAAGATTGCAAGTTGGCAGCTTCTCTTTGAATATCGTCTGAAATGGTGAGATCTGAAAAAAAAGCAGTTCTTGCCTTGACTTTTTGGTGAGGTCTTTGCTTCAAGGATGAGCAGCAAGATGTTTAAATCTTTTACTCCTTGCGTGAGGAGCCACATGCCAAAACCCTATTCCTTATATCCTCTACCCATAAAAAGAATCTGAGCTAGTTCTCGTCACCTTTCCCATTAATCCTGGATGTCAATTCATAATTCTTCTCTACTCAACATTCCAGGTAATCACTCCAACTGATAAGAGCTGATAACTAAGATGAAAAAGATTTACCACCTGAATATGGATGGACCAAAGATTTCAGGGTAGAAATGAGTATAACAGGCTATTATGAGTTGAATTTTGTCTACCCACAATTCATACATTGAAGTCCTGCCCCTCGGAATGCAACGTCCTTTGGAAACAGGAATTGCAGATGTAATTAGTTAACGTGAGATTATACAGTTAAAAATGAGGTTATGCTGAGGTATAGGACCCAAGCCAATAAGACTGGCCTTATAAAAAAGAAATTTGGACATAGATGCACTTGGGAGAACACCAGAAGATCACGAAGACAGAACTGTATAAGCCACAGGATGTCAAAGATTTCCAGCAAACCTCCAGAAACTAAGGAAGAGGCATGAAACAGACTATTCCAGTTTTCAGAAAGAACCATCTTGCTAACACCTTGATCTCAGACCCCAGTCTCCAGAACTGTGAGACAATACATTTGTGTTATTTAGACAACTCATTCTGTGGTGCTTTGTTACAGAAGACCTAAAAATCCAACACAAGGTCAGAGAGAATCTTGCCTATGGAGCACAGATTATTTCTAGGAGGTTCAAAGAGACAGGACATTTTAAAACAGAAAGGCAACTTGGAGACCAAATAGACAATTTTTCTTCTCCCAGCCACAAATCCCTTTTGCAAATAAAGAAACCAAAGCCCAGGGAAATTACAGGATGTGACTAAAGTCACAGAGCCAGCTGGTCAGAGCCAAGATTCCATATTAGGTCTTTTGATTGTCACTTTCCCAGGTGGCTCAGTGAAGAGCCACCTGCAATGTAGGAGATGCAGGAGACACAGGTTCAGTCCCTGGGTTGGGAAGATCCCCTGAAGAAGGAGATGGAAACCCACTCCAGTATTTTTGCCTGGAGAATCCCATGAACAGAGGAGCCTGGTGGGCTACAGTCCATGGGGTTGCAAAGAGTCGGACATGACTGAAGAGATTAACACATCCCCATGCCATATTCTGGGCACACTTTGGTCATTTGCGTACATCTCTATCTCTTCTAATCTACCGTGAGACCTTAAAAGCAGGGTCTATATGCCTGCAATCTGCCATGCTTTCTCACCTAAAACAAACCCTCAATAATATTTGTCAGTAATAGTTCATATATCCAGGGTCTTCCACAGAGTAATCTCCATGTTGACTCAAGAACTGGTGCTTTTCCAAAAGCAATTCCTGTGCTAGAGAGAGAACACAAAGGCTCAAATGTGTCCAGGCTCAAAATGTGTCAAGCTGTAGACAGCAACTCCCAATGGCCTGTAAGCCATCAAGCCTTGTTCACAAGTAGACCAAGGTTCCACTTGTTCAGTCTGGGCCAAGTAGCCTTCTCCTGACAGCATGGTGCTCTGAGTGGAGTGAGCCACGAAGACCTTCCAGCTGCCCATGGGCTCTAAGCCAGCTCCCTTCAGCAGCTACAGATTTCTCTCTCTTCCCTAGCTGAAGGTCTCACATGCTTCCTAGAGGCAGAGATCATCTTATTTTTTTCTCTACATCTTCCATGTTGCCCAGGGCCCAGGGTTCAGCTCATATCATGGCAGATAGCCAATGAATGGTGTCAGCACGGACCAGCCAGCCTCCTATGCTATCAGCTATCTGTTGAGCACAAGAAGAGGAAAATTTACAAGATGTTATTTTGCTAATAATATATTTCTAAGGGGAATCTCCTTTTCAAAGCTGGAAGAGCATTGAAAGAAATCATTAACATGACACTTTCC
>SJYX01009010.1:304364-321864 GCA_006410675.1 Oreotragus oreotragus
GATTAACACATCCCCATGCCATATTCTGGGCACACTTTGGTCATTTGCGTACATCTCTATCTCTTCTAATCTACCGTGAGACCTTAAAAGCAGGGTCTATATGCCTGCAATCTGCCATGCTTTCTCACCTAAAACAAACCCTCAATAATATTTGTCAGTAATAGTTCATATATCCAGGGTCTTCCACAGAGTAATCTCCATGTTGACTCAAGAACTGGTGCTTTTCCAAAAGCAATTCCTGTGCTAGAGAGAGAACACAAAGGCTCAAATGTGTCCAGGCTCAAAATGTGTCAAGCTGTAGACAGCAACTCCCAATGGCCTGTAAGCCATCAAGCCTTGTTCACAAGTAGACCAAGGTTCCACTTGTTCAGTCTGGGCCAAGTAGCCTTCTCCTGACAGCATGGTGCTCTGAGTGGAGTGAGCCACGAAGACCTTCCAGCTGCCCATGGGCTCTAAGCCAGCTCCCTTCAGCAGCTACAGATTTCTCTCTCTTCCCTAGCTGAAGGTCTCACATGCTTCCTAGAGGCAGAGATCATCTTATTTTTTTCTCTACATCTTCCATGTTGCCCAGGGCCCAGGGTTCAGCTCATATCATGGCAGATAGCCAATGAATGGTGTCAGCACGGACCAGCCAGCCTCCTATGCTATCAGCTATCTGTTGAGCACAAGAAGAGGAAAATTTACAAGATGTTATTTTGCTAATAATATATTTCTAAGGGGAATCTCCTTTTCAAAGCTGGAAGAGCATTGAAAGAAATCATTAACATGACACTTTTTCCAACACTCAACATATCTGTCTGAATTTAGAGAACAAAAATTCAGTCAGTTTAGTCTCTGTAGGAAAATCTCCCACAAGGCAGATTTATGATGTAAATTTTACGTTGTGCTTACTTCACCATAATAAACAAATGCTTGCAAAAAATAAAATTAGTCGATTCTAAAAATCATGATTATTTTGAGTATATTAGATTCATCAAATATGTTAGATACGTTTAGGAGGTGACTTCATATTTCTCACATCTCACTTCCACAATTTTGGTATTTTTATGGTTGACATGGGTTCTGAGGAACAGAATATAATTTTTCACTGAACTTATGGGAAATCAGGATTGGCTTGTACGTGCTTTGTTCATGACAGCTGTTCAAGACCTGCTTGGATCAAGAGGAAGGAGTTGCTAAAGTTCATTTGGTCTGGCTACATAAACTGTGGGGCTCAAGTATGAAAGGAGAAGACAGCAGGGAAGTCAGTCTTCAGTTCCCACTGCCTGCCACCTCAACCCACAGCGGCCCCCCGCCAAAGGATTATAACCCCCAGCACACACTGGGTACACCGATGCAAATGACTGAGATGCTTCCACCCAGTCAAATGCACTGTGGCACTGCCAGCCTCGGGAAGGGACAGCACTGCCATGCTCCCCCCCAAGATGCCATGGGGTGCCGCCCAGCCACCACCCTGCCTGCATCTGCTTCTACAGGAAGCAGACAGTGAGCTGGGATAGTGAGCTGAGCTCCATTGTCCCAACAGACTTCACTCAGAAAATACAAACTCAAAGTCAAATTAAGACTTGTAAGATGGCAGTGTTAGGACATTAAACCCCAAGCGAGTCCTTCTGAGCATGAATTGATGGCACCATGAATCCAGCCCCACCAGGGACAATTGCATAGGCGCTATTTTTCCTATGGGCCTTAATAGATGTGCTGGTCTCATGTTGAGTGTAATGCTGGGTTGAATGCTATATAAGAGCTAAACTAGACTGTAAGACCTTTGAAGGTCAGAGATGCTCTGATTTCTCTTTCTCCCAAGGCAGTTAGAAGGTTTTGACACACGATGCACTAACCAACAGCACATAAATCACATAGTGTACGTCACAAACTGAACGCTGGAGATAAAATATTCTGGGGCACATGCGGGGAGTTGAATTACAATTTTCATCACAGCAAGGTGACTGTGGAGCCCCCGTTCCTGAATAAGCAGCCCACCAGCATTGGAGGTAGGAGGGTGGAAGCTATCACTTAAAGGTGCAGCATAGGAAAGAGGGTTGGGGAGGAAGGTTTCTGAGAAAGACACTGTTTGCTGGCTCTGAGCCTTAGCTCACATCGTTGATACATATACATCACAAAGCAATTTCGATTCTCTGGGGAGAATTAGGCAATGCTGGGCACTTGGAAACTATAAGGAAAATGGAGCCACGCCTTAAATGTTGTGGTTAAAAGCTGGAAACCACAACCTCTCCGCTCCTTATTATTGAGACTTCTTAACAGCAAAATTCCTTCCTGACTCTGTGCATAATTGCCTGCAAGAGGGAGCAGGAGATGATGTTCCTCCATCCTGCAAGGCTCAGATGCCAATCCGATTAATTCACAGGCTCCCTGCTGTTTGAAACTGTCCGGCCAAGTGGCTGCTGGGAGAAGTCATGAAGCCAGAGGATGGAAATAGCCCTGCCTTTTGGGAGAAAGAGGATCTCCAGCGCTCTCTTCTCACCCTGTAACAAATACTGACGAAGCATTTTTGCATCTCAGCCAGTTGCTATGGAGACCGTGAGGGGAACACATGTAAATAGTCCACCGCCTGTGAGAGATATGTTAAGGTCCTCCAATGCAATGTGCTTTCTCTTCTCGACTTTTCTCTTTCTGGCTGAGAGCTGCAGTTTGCAGCTACATCAGTAAGCTCTGTGGTTTCAGGCCTCAGACTCGTGAGACTCCTGTTTAAGGAACTTGTCTACCAGGAGCGAGAGGGAAACACCCCACGTCTGGGTGAGATCTTCATTTGAAACACTTTCCTAATACATTTATGCTAACAGAAAGTTCCTCCACCTTCTCATCTGTAAAGCGGAAGAAATAAAGCCCCCCTCGTGGGTGGAAGGCTGAGAATGGACACAAGCTTTGTAAAGATGAAAGCACCAGGTACGTCTGCTGCTGCTGCTAAGTCACTTCAGTCGTGTCCGACTCTGTGCGACCCCATAGACATACGTCTAGCAGCATGAATTACGGAATTACCGTAATTACCGGATATTCCTAAAGACTTGTCAAATCCAAACATAGTCCCATTTAGGCACTGGCATGTACAAACGGGGCCGGCTTATCATCAGAGCTAGCGGTTAGAAGACATTTAGTCCTGCTAAAGACAGGCTAGTTCAGAGGAGGAATCTAGGTCTCGGGGCCTGGCTCCTGCAACTGTCCAGGGCCTCCGTGGTGATCAACAGCCTCGTCTCACAGCCTTTCATCTACGCGAGAGCAGAATAGCTCAGCCGCCAATTTCTTCCGCCCCTTGAGAAAACCCAGGTGTTTTCTTACAACACAAATACACGCCCAGGGCTCAGAAAAGCCAGCAGATCCAGCAGCAGGATCCAAGCCCACAGAGCCTCCTCCTCAGAGAGGCACGGAGGACGAGAGAGTAGGTGTGGGCAAGCTCTGCTTTGAATTCCAAAAGCAGCCCTTCGCATTCCAGCCCCTGCGTGGGAGGAGGGGCGGGGCCTAGGACGAGGGCGTTGTCCTCAGTGACCGTCTGCTGCCGCCCACGCCCCCGCGTCTCAGCCGGGTCTGTGCTCTGCTGTCTCCTTGGTAACCCCACGCGGTGCTGTGGTGACGAGAGGAAACAGCCAAACAGAATCAGTCCGCGGTGGGGAGCTAGGCTTGCTCCTTCCTCCACCCAGCTCGCTCTCGGTTCCAGAGTTCTAGATGCCGGTTCCTGATTCAAGTCACACGCCAATGCTGGCCTTCAAAAGCAGCAGCCTGGTCCACGTGTGCTCCCTAGTCAATGAGGAGGGTCCCGGACAGGCTGAACCTGTGGGCTCCAACCATCTCAGCCCAAATGCTGCAGGCTGCTGGGGAGCAGACCTCACCAGGCAGGACTCTGAGGGGAGGGTGGCCGGCCAGGGGCAGAGGAGAGCATGGACAGGGAGCTGGGAGCAGGGCAGAGGTCAGCCGGCTGAAGAATTCCCCGAATTCTTTTCCCTTGGCACTCCACACCCCAAATCTCCCATCTTAAAGAAAAATATAATGTGTGTGTAGATAGATAAAAAAAATATATATATATATAATTATGTAATATATATATATGTGTATAAAATATACATAATATACATGATTATTAGAACTTCCATGAAGTTGAGGAGGGGGATTAATAGTATCTTGCGGGTTTTTTTTTTGTTGTTGTGTGTGTGTTTGTGTTTGCTTTACTAGGAAAGGGAGGAGAATTAAAAGGAAGGTGTGACAAAGAAATTATGATAGTGATGATGTCAAATAGGAATGAGCCAAGAATTCATTTATTCATTCAGGAAATACTGATTGAGCGTCCACTACATACCAGGTCCTGTTTTAGATGTTGGGGATAGGGCAGTAAATAAAACAGGCAGAAATTCCTGACTTCATGGAGCTTACATTCAAGTGAGAGAGGCGGGAAATAAAAATGACAGGTTTGTTTTTTCAAATGACAAAATTACAACAAAACATGATGAATACGTAAAACGTATCATACACACACAGAGACATAAAGCAGGGTGAGGACCAGGAACCTGGATGGAAGCTGCAATTCAGGAGGGAAAACCAAGGGAGTCCTCACTACAGAATCAGTTCTGAGTCAAGTCGAGTGGCAGGCGAGGACTTGAGCTGGGCTGGTATCTGGGCAAAGAGCATCCTGAGCCCAATCAGGAGGCTGCCTGTGGCTGGAGCCGAGTGAGGGTGATGGGGTGGGGGGAGGAGAGGGCGTGAGGCTGGAGTGTGATGTGTCAGATCAGATGGGGCTTTGGGGGCTGCTGAAAAGGTTTAGGCTTTTCCTCCAAGTGAAATGAGGAGACATGGGAAGGTCTTCAGCAGAGAAGTGGCGTGGCTTGCTTTCTGTTTAAGGATCGCTGTGGCTGCTTCATGGGGAATTCGATGGAGGGTGGAGAAGGGCTGGTACTCTGAATCTGAAATCTGGTCTCACTCTACTAAAAAGTGGAACTGGCAAGTGTTGGGGAGGTTCGAGATAAGTGCCCAAACTTCCTATTACATGATCAGGAAGACGGAGAGAAGCTGGAAATGGGATGCTTTGGGTGTGATTCAGTGTTAATGAAAGGTGTTCCCACACAACCTAAAATCATCTTTGCTATCACCAGTAGATTATCTCCCATCCCTTGGAAAATGTGATCTAGAGAGAAACCAACGTTCCCCATATGTGGATGCTGTAATTTATCCAGCCCCTGGGGGTTCTTGGCAGGAAGCTGCTATTCAGATAATGACTTAGAGATACTAAGTCTGGCACCGCCCCCATCCTTTCCCCGTTAACTCCATATCTTGGACTAAAATTCAAAAAGTAAAACATTGTATTCAAGTGCAGTGGGGTCACTGAGTGATTCACACACACTCAGACGTGCCAATGCATGCAGCTCCTTTGTTTTCCATAATTCATCAAATCTTCCTTGTATCTCCCTGACCCCATGCACCGTGGAGGAAGAGACTAGACTTACATGGTCAGCAGGAATATCTTGGCCTCTTCTGGAGTCCCTGAGGTTGGCACCTGGGTCTTTGGTTGGTGGCGGTGTCATTACCGTGTGACCACGGGTGTGGGAATCAGCATGGTGACCTCTGGTCTTGAGGGGCATCCCTGCGTTTAGGTGTTGGGCCCTGTGCCAATGTCTCCTAGGTGTTCCCAGTCAGACAGACAATGGACACACTAACCCATGGGACATTGACACTACCGTTGCCTCTGTGAATCAAGTCACTTGATCTCAAGGGCCCCCACTTTCCAACTTCAGGTCTCTTGAGTTTCCAGTGACCCATCTTGAACCTTGCTGACCTTCACCAGGGCACCTGGGCATGCAGGGATCTAGCACGTTGCTGTTTACCAAGGTCCCTCCATTCGCTGATAATACACTGTCCCACTCCAGCCACGTGAGTCGTGGTGCCAGACACACGATGGGATTCTCCTGGTTGCGTTCAGCCTCTTCTCTTCTGTGTGTGGGAAAGTAGGTCACTTGCTCTAAGATTTTTCAGTCCGTGCATACGGGAGCCTGGTGGGCTGCCATCTATGGGGTCGCACAGAGTCGGACCCAACTGACGTGACTTAGCAGCAGCAGCAGCATACCTTTCTGAATGTTTTCATAGTTCTCTCCCCATAAAAGCCTTGCCCCCCAAGGAAGAGGCAAGCAAGACTCTGATGTGTGAGGGTCTTATCTTGTCTCCACTTCTCACTCCTGTGCTCTGTGGGACAGGAACGAGTATGCCCTTCCCCCCTTTCCTTTTTGGGTAAGACTGTACCATAGTGATATCTTTTTCCTTGCTAAAGTGGTGTCAGTTCCACCCACTTTCCTGGGGCCAGGATGGCTGTGCAGAGTGCACCCTCAATCAATTCAGTGGCTCAGTCATGTCTGACTCTTTGTGATCCCATGGACTGCAGCATGCCAGGCTTCTCTGTCCATCACCAGCTCCTGGCTGCTGCTGCTGCTGCTGCTGCTGCTAAGTCACTTCAGTCGTGTCCGACTCTGTGTGACCCCATAGACAGCAGCCCACCAGGCTCCCCCATCCCTGGGATTCTCCAGGCAAGAATACTGTAGTGGGTTGCCATTTCCTTCTCCAATGCATGAAAGAGAAAAGTGAAAGTGAAGTCGCTCAGTCTGTCTGACTGTTAGCGACCCCATGGACTGCAGCCCACCAGGCTACTCCATCCATTGGATTTTCCAGGCAAGAGTACTGGGGTGGGGTGCCATTGCCTTCCCCACCAACTCCTGGAGCTTGCCCAAACTCGGGAAGCCAATACTGAGACAGAATTAAGATTGCAAGAGTTTTGAGTGACACTTGTGAAGATAAAAGAGAGAGAAAGTAGGGCTGGACAGGGACAGCCTCAGACCATGATCCAGATCTGAGTCATTTTGGCCAACCCAATGAGGGATTTCAGAGCAAAGGTTGCTCATCAGAGGAGTCCCATGTTGAAGAGAATCAGCCAGGTCTTGTACCTGCTCTGTGTTCAATCATTGGCTAGGGGACTGCCCCAGGAAGAGCATGACCCTGGCTATAAAGGTGAAGTGGATCTTAAGGCATCGATAGCTGGAGGCTGTAAGCTAACAACATCTTTTACAGTGAACCGAAATTTCTTTCTGGAAAGGAGATCCAGATGAACACCTCTAATACTGCCACAGCAGAGGTAAGGTTGCTAGAGAAATGACTGATGGGGCAAATAATGAAATTCATATCAGATGGATATTTTCTACCTGTTTCACATATTACCCAAGTCATCACTGAGCACAATCTTAGCCCACATCCTCTTCGCTGCAGGTGAGGTTTAATCCACTGTGACCACAGCATGAAGCAAGTCACACAGATTTGACTGTTCTCAAACCTTTCCTAAGAACCTCTTCACACAACAAGGGGCTGGCCTGATGCTTTAAAACCATGAGCATGGCCCTTACAGGGCCCTCCGCTTTTAATCTAAGAGGCTTTGTGTAAATTTTAAAAGCACATCCATTTTAACTCAACAGTTGGTACCAGCACGTGCCAAGTTGTTCCTCTAAACCCAAGTCCTCTGCTAAGACAACGATCTGCGTGCTGCCAGGGAAATTTCAGCGGTTTGTTGATAGCAAACTAACAGTGATAGAGAGCTACAAATCTCTAACAAGGAAAGCTCCTATGAGTCAGAAGCCAATCACCTAACTGTCTGTTCACCAGATTTCCTTCCTGTGAGTCACTTTAAAAAGCTTGACTTCTTCTTTCTCAGTTTTCAGCCCTTTTCTTGTTTAATCAATGAGAGTTGAATCCATGTTAGAATTACTGGAAGTGCTGAGATGCAATTGGCCCTCTCTCCTAGACAGTCGGTGGAAAGGAAGTGGTAGAGAGGAGATGGAAGGATGTGGGAAAGAAGTCTAAATGAGACCAGAGTGGGGAGGCAAAAAAGATTGGAGGAGAAACCAGAAGACTAGAAATTCTTGCTATCCCAAGAGTCAAAATATTGCTTGGTTTAGTCATAATTTATCACAATGACGGCCAGTTTCCTGGAAGTAATGTTGTCGGAAAAACTGTACAACTTGTGTTGAATTTGAATTTCAAATAATAAGTCAATTTTTAGCATAAACATGTCCAGTGAAATAATTCAGACGTGCTTATATTGAATTTATTTCTTTGTCTGAAATTCAAATTGAACTCAGCATCCTGTACTTTTATTTGCTAAATCTGGCAACCCAATCCAGGAGACATTTCCGTCTCATCACGTTGGGTTGATGAGGGTGATAGCTCCTTGTTGAAGGGGAAATGGAGAGTACAGACCACGATCCTACTTTCTAGCAGAAAGATTCAGATGATTTGGACTTGAAATCCTTCCCTCTGGGTTGCCTCTGCCTTCCCAGCTCTGCTCAACACTGAGTACTTGAAACTGACCACTGGTTCAAACCCACCTGCAGGTCACTGAAACTGGACTTGCTGTTCTTGACTTGGTACCTTCTATGGCTAAAGGCAAGCTTGGATCCCACAGCCTATCGAACCTTATTCTTGCCTTAATCACCACCATGTCTGTCTGATCAGTAGGACTGAGCTTTTGCCTTGGCTTCTGCCTGTACCTTAGGTCCTGAACTTCAAACTATATTCAGTTGTGGTTTTGACATCCTGCCTAGACCATGGTTTACTCTAAGTCCATGCCTCAGGTGTCTCTTCAAGCCAAACACATCACCTGGGATCACAGTGCTGACTCCAAGCCTCGCCCTCTTGTAGTACAGGGATTGCCAAACATTTCCTGTACAGGGCCAGATAGAACATATTTTTACTTTGTAAGCCTCCAGTCTCTTTCATTACTCAATTCTGCTATTGTAGCAACAGCAACATGAACAAATATGTGTTCCCATAAAGTTTTGTTTATAAAGACAGGTCCATGGGGCAGATTTGGCATATGGATTGTAGTTTGCTGACCCCTGTTCTAGAAAATCCTATAATCTTGCTCTTCCTGCCCCCAGAGTCTCCACTTATAGCTATATGGATGCTGACCTATTAGCTCTTGGGAGCCTTTTCTACCAGACAGGACTGTGATCGATGCTCCAGACTCCAGTCCTGTTTTACAGTCTTGGTGCCCTAGTCTTGGGCCTGGCAGGTCCCAGCTTTGTCCTCTTTCCCTCTGTCAGCCTCTGGGGTCCCAGCGTGTCTAGAGAATGAGTGCACACAAGTGAGCCAACGTCTGCTTTTGTTTCCACGTGGCAGCCAGGATCCACTTTCCTTTTTTCCATAAACACTTAGTTCAAGATTTTGTTGTCAACACCTTAGATGGGTTCTACTTTCTCTTTGGACATCTGCCTCCAAAATCTTCATTGCACATCACTGCTGCATGAAAGGCAACGAGATTACCTGCCAGTGCTAGGGAAGGCTTTGTCATGGATTCAGAGAAAACCCTTCTCTTATTAGATGATTAAAAAATCCTGGCAGAACCAAGCAAAGTAATCCTGAACCAGTGCACAGTTTCAGGACTACACATTTGGTGCTTCAAGGTGAAGAAAAATGAACATTATGAATAATATTGATGCTGTTATTAACAGTGACAATATGGCCTTACTACGGAATGATAACACAAGACAAACGTTACAGCAGCTCCATACGTGTACAACCAAATCCACTTCTTCACAAGGAGAGGACTTTGGGACCTAATTAATAAATTTCAAAAATAAGACTTTTAAATTAGGAAAAGACAGTTTTGAAAGAAGAACATTATTTTCAAACAATGCTAATTGACATCNCTTACTACGGAATGATAACACAAGACAAACGTTACAGCAGCTCCATACGTGTACAACCAAATCCACTTCTTCACAAGGAGAGGACTTTGGGACCTAATTAATAAATTTCAAAAATAAGACTTTTAAATTAGGAAAAGACAGTTTTGAAAGAAGAACATTATTTTCAAACAATGCTAATTGACATCCCGAACTGCTGCTCTGGGTGAGTTTGACCACCTTGTTGTACACATTTTTCTTTTTTTTTTTTTCACTTTATGGGATAAGTATTTCTCTCAAAATTTGAGTGCAATTGAAGATTTTGTAAGCCAAATCCTTTTTAAAATAGAGCTTATTCTTTAATTTTGGAGTCTTCCTTCCCTCTTTAAAAAGAATTGTTGTTTTCTGTTTATTGTCTTTTATCATAATAAATCATTAATAACCATTATATCCCAAAATTGAAGCTCTCTGTACTTGCTTGAGGAGAGTATTTTTTGAGTTATCTGAACTCCTTCAAACCAGTCAATTGTTTTAATTGTTAGGACTTTGGAATAAATTTAAAACTATCATATCTTTATATTACTGCTAGGTTTTGGTTTGATTATAGCTGATTGCATGAGATGGGTGCTCAGCAAATACTAATTGAGGTAAATGTTTCTGTAATAATTGTGATCAATCTTCAAAACTTTATTAACATGAACTTTTAAATAGATATATCTTTGTATAATTGTTATACAAAAACTGTACCTCTTTAAAGCATAGCATTTGATGAATTTTGACATATGAATGAATTTGCCATGAAATTTCACTACCATCAAAATAATGAACATGTTCATTACTTTTAAATATTTCCTCATGCCTCTTTTAAATCTCTTCCTATTCCTCCCTATATGTTCCCCACCTCCAATTCACTGATCTATTTTACGTGTTTTCTAGAATTTTATATAAATGGAACCACGCACTATGCCCTCTTTCTTGTCTGACTTCTTTCATTCACCAAAATTGTTTTGTATATTGCTTCATGTTGAAATGTGTATCAGCAATTCACTTATTTTCGTCAGTGAATGATATTTCAGTTTGTCTGAAAATAATTTGTTTGTTCATTTACCTGTTGATGGACATCTGGGTTGTTTCCAGTTTGGGGCTGTACAAAATAAAGCTGTGATGGACATTCATCAGTAGGTCTTTATATGATTATATGGGCTTCCAGGTAGCACAACGGTAAAGAGGCACTCGAGGGTGGGAGCTGCTGGTTCCATCCCTGAGTCGGGATATCCTCTGGAGTAGGAAATGGCAACCCATTCCAGTATTCTTGCCTGGAGAACTCCATGGACGGAGGAGCAAAGAGTTGGACAGGGGTTGTAAAGAGCTGGATGCGACTGGGCACAACAGCATATGATTATCGGCTTTCACTTACCATGGACAAATACTTAGAAATAAAATGGCTGATCGTATGTCAGATCTGTCTAAACTTTTAAAAAACAGTTCCACTTCTTTCCAAAGTATTTTGGAAACCCCCGCCAGTCATATATGAGAGTTCCAGTTTTCTATATTCTTACCAACACTTGGTATAGTCATTAAAAAAATCAGCCATTCTCATATGAGTGTGGTGGTATTTCATTCTGATTCAATTTGCATTGTCCTAATGACTAATGGGGCTTCCCTGGCAGCTCAGTCAGTAAAGAATCTGCCTGCAGTGCCGGAGACTGGGGTTCGATCCCTGGGTTGGGAAGATCCCCAGAGAAAGAAATAGAAAGAAATGGCATCGAGGTCCAGTATTCTTGTCTGGAAAATCCTACGGACAGAGGAGGCTGGTGGGCTACAGTCCATGGGGTCACAAGAGTCGGACATGATTTAGTGACTAAACCACCCCCAATGACTAATGATGTTGAGAATCTTTTCATGTTATTATCTGACATTTGATATTATTCAGATTTAAACTTTTTGTCTAATTGACAGGCTTTGACACCTGATTTTTTTTTTTTTTTTTTTTTGTGAAATGTCTGTTCAGAGAGTTTGCCCATTTCTTAAACTGGGTTTTTTTTTTGTTTGTTTTGTTTTGTTTTGTTTCCTAATAATGAGTTTGAAAATTCTTTAAATATTTTGGATCCAAATCTTATTACAAATATATAATGTACAAATAATTTCTTCCAGTCTTTATATTTTTATCAAGGCCTTTAATGAAGAAAAAGGTTTAGTTTTTATAAAGTGCAATTTCTCAATTTTTCCTTTTATGTATAATGCATTTGGTGTCATCTAAGAACTCTGCCTAGTGTTAGATCTAAAAAGATTTATTTTATATTTTTCCTAAAAAGTTTTGTACTTTATGTTTTACATTAAAGATTCACAATCCACTTATCCCAGTAAATTGTCAGATAAATTCTGAGACTTAAGTCAAGATTTCTTTCTTTTGCTTGTGAATGTCCAACTGTTCCTTCCTACCTGATAAAAGAAAAACTACCCTTGCTTCATTGACCTGCTTTGTATCTTTGTCAAAAGTCAGCTGAGCCTATCTGTACAGACCTGTTTATGGGCTCTGTATTTTGTCTCATTCATCTGTATGCCTGTCCTTCCGGCAGTATCACAGAGTCTTCATTGCTGTAGCCAGATAATAACTCTTGAAATGGAGTAGAACAACTCCTGCCACTGATTTTTCTTTTGAAAAAGTTATTTTAAACTACTTTAGTTCCTTTGCCCTTCCATATAAATTTTAGAGTAATCTTGTCTATATTTACAAAAATTTGGGAGACATTTTGACAGAAAATGTGTTAAACCTAAATATCCGTTTGGAGAGAATTAACATCTTAACTATGCTGAATTTTCCAATCCACAAATATAGCATCCATGTCTATTTATTTAGGTCTCCTTTGATTCATTTCATCAGCATTTTGTGCTTTTCAGCATACAAGTCTTGTACATGGTTTGTTAAGTTTACATCCAAGTGCTTAATTTTTTTGAACAATTGTAAATATTTTAAATTTTGCTATCAACATATTCATTGTTAGTATTTAGAAATATGGGCTTTCTTGATAGCTCAGTTGGTAAAGAATCTGCCTCCAATGCAGGAGACCCCGATTCAATTCCTGGGCTGGGAGGATCCGCTGGAGAAGGGATAGGCTACCACTCCAATATTCTTGGCTTCCCTTGTGGCTTAGCTGGTAAAGAATCTGCCTGCAGTGCAAGAGAGCTGGGTTTGATCCCTGGGTTGGGAAGATTCCCTGGAGAAGAGAAAGGCTACCCACTCCAGTATTCTGGCCTGGAGAATTCCGTAGACTTAAACCTTAATGTCAATTTGGAGAGAATTAACATCTTAACTATGTTGAATTTTCCAGTCCACAAAGGCAACATCCATGTCTATTTATTTACGTCTCCTTCGATTCCTTTCATTGTCATTTTGTGCTTTTCAGCATGCAAGTTTTGTACATGGTTTTTTAAGTTTATATCCAAGTGCTTAATTTTTTAAACAATTGTAAATGGTTTTATATTTAAAAGTTTGATATCGACACCTTCATTGTCAGTATATAGAAATACAATTGACTTTTATATGCTTATTTGGTATCCAGTGATCTTCCTGAACATAATTCCTGATTCTAGGAGGTTTTCTGTATTTCCTGGTATCTTCTGCATACACATGTCCAACCTAGCTTTTTTGAAACGTCACCCTGGTGGTGAGGCGTGGTGGAGATAGGGTTGCAGTGTTGGGGTAGTTGTAAGCCTGGTGGAGGTAGAATTTATGTTGCCCACCAAGTCTTTGCTGGAATGATTATGGATGAGGCCATAGCTTTTTCTGTGCTGTTTGGCTGGAGAAGAGATGTTGCTATCTAAAAGTTCTTGATCTTACTAGGCTACCTGTTTCCTACAGCTCTGGCTACAGAGAGCAGACTTTTTGGTTTTGGTGGGGGTAAGTATACTGAGTCTTCATTGGAAGGACTGATGTTGAAGCTGAAACTCCAATACTTTGGCCACCTCATGCAAAAAGTTGACTCATTGGAAAAGACCCTGATGCTGGGAGGGATTGGGGGCAGGAGGAGAAGGGGATGACAGAGGATGAGATGGCTGGATGGCATCACCGACTTGATGCACAAGAGTTTGGGTGAACTCCGAGGGTTGGTGATGGACAGGGAGGCCTGGTGTGCTGCGATTCATGGGGTTGCAAAGAGTCGGACGTGACTGAGCGACTGAACTGAACTGAACTGAAAGATATATGAGGCAAAAAGAAAACCCAGGGAATTCACCAATTTTCTGTTCTCTGGGTCCCAATCTGTCTTCTTCCCTTCTCTTTTCAGAGGCTCCTTATGCTTGTTTTATATGTAATAGCCAGGACCTTCATCACACTTAATGGAAGGAATAGTAAAAATTATATTTATTCTACCTTCCCATTAGCAGAATCACTCATTTGTTTTGTTGGAGTTATCCTCAACGTTTATTGTGGAAATGTTACAGAGGTAATATTTCTGTTTCTGACTTAAAAGCATTACACAGTGCTCCCATTTTAAAAGCAGTCACTGGAGTTCCGTGGTGGTCCAGTGGTTAGGACTCCAAGCTTTCACTGCCATGGCCTAGGTTTAGTCTCTAGTTGGGGAAATAAGACCCCACAAGCCATGAAGCACAGCCCCCCAAAAAGTAGATAGTCACTTAGTTTACTATTTTTTCCCAGATGAAATCATTTAAATGGGTTTTCTTAAAGTGGGACTTACCAGAGTGGGCAATATGGCAAAGTAGGAAGACTCTACTTCACATAACAGTTCTAACTGTTGCTTCCTGACCTGCATATAGGTTTCTCAAGAGGCAGGTCAGGTGATCTGGTATTCCCATCTCTTTCAGAATTTTCCACAGTTTATTGTGATCCACACAGTCAAAGGCTTTGGCATAGTCAATAAAGCAGAAATGGATGTTATTCTGGAACTCTCTTGTTTTTTCGATGATCCAGTGGATGTTGGCAATTTGATCTTTGGTTCCTCTGCCTTTTGTAAAACCAGCTTGAACATCTGGAAGTTCATGGTTCATATATTGCTGAAGCCTGGCTTCTTAGGCATAGCTTTTTTTTTTTTTTTCGGTCTTTATACACAAATAGTACAGTCATCAAAATCCCAGAGTCTCCAAAATGCCATCCTTATTCCTGGACTCAGCAGTGAGGTTGTCGCCAGTAGTGACTCATGTTTGAATGTCTAGTCCAGCATACTCCAGATGGGTGGCACAGTAGTGGCCATGCTCTGTGGCCACCACCACATTGTGGTGGTGAGGGGGGTATGCTTGCTACCGTTTGCCGAATTGTTAACATCTCTTGGGTTGCATGTAACCTCAAATAAGTCACTTAATTTCTCAGAGCCTTGGCTTCTCATCTGTTAAGAAAGACTCTTCTTATTTTTAGATAAGTAATACATATCCATAAAATATTACGTTTTTAAAAGAACTTGAAAAAAGTTGTCAAGAGTTCCTTTCAAGAGAATGCTGATTTTGAATAATACCATAGATAAAGAGGCATTTTTGCTCTCTTACCTATGTTAGTTACTACGAAAATTACTTTTGGTATATGCAAAATATTAATATTAAATAATTTTCTGATTGGTCATGCAGTGAAGGCAGCTAATGAAAAAGCAGATTTTTTTTTTTCATTTTAATTGGTTATTTCACATGGTGTTTGTGCTACACCTGTGCTTATAATGAGAATGGAGAATTAATCTAACCTTCTGCTCACATGATTCCAATTTTCATGGTTTATACAAGATAATGATAACCTGATTTGCAACACAGTTTGTTGTAGATCTGTGTTTTAAATATTTTTATTAGAAGTTTGGAGACTTCACATATGAGGACCAATTTAATATATGTTGTCAATAAGAGTTAACGCTAACCAATGAGAGAATTAATCTAACCTTCTGCTCACATGATTCCAATTTTCATGGTTTATACAAGATAATGATAACCTGATTTGCAACACAGTTTGTTGTAGATCTGTGTTTTAAATATTTTTATTAGAAGTTTGGAGACTTCACATATGAGGACCAATTTAATATATGTTGTCAATAAGAGTTAACGCTAACCAATGTCTTTTTGGTTGGATTCTAGTTTCATTCGTTATTTTAATTACTTCTAAGATAAAGAACATAAGTATATAAGATGTTGAGAATCTTAAAATGTCATGAAGTATGCGTTTTTTTTATTTAAAGAAACCTATGTCTGTCTGTTTGAAAGTGAAAGTGAAAAGTGAAAGTTGCTCAGTTGTGTCCAGCTCTTTGCGACCCCATGGACTATAGAGTCCATGGAGGTCTCCAGGCCAGAATACTGGAGTGGGTAGCCTTTCCCTTCTCCAGGGGATCTTCCCAACCCAGGGATTGAACCCAGGTCTCCCACATTGCAGGTGGATTATTTACCAGCTGAGCCACAAAGGAAGCCTGTCTGTTTAATGGCTTGTATTTTAGGAACTGTTTTCCTTCCTGAAGTGGGCAGACTTACCAACTAAGATTNCTTTCCCTTCTCCAGGGGATCTTCCCAACCCAGGGATTGAACCCAGGTCTCCCACATTGCAGGTGGATTATTTACCAGCTGAGCCACAAAGGAAGCCTGTCTGTTTAATGGCTTGTATTTTAGGAACTGTTTTCCTTCCTGAAGTGGGCAGACTTACCAACTAAGATTCATGCCGGAATGGCGGTCCTTTATGTATTTTTTTTTTTAAGTTTGTGGCAGCACTACATACCATGTGGGCTCTTGGTTCCCCAACCAGGAATCAAAATCACATCCCCTGCATTGGAAGTGCAGAGTCTTAACCACTGGACTGCCAGGGAAGTCCCTAGACTGTGGGTCCTTTAATTATTAACAGTACAGTATTAAAATCTTCATTGTCTTTTTAATATGGTTCTCATGTTGGATATGAACTTCCCAGGTAGCTCAGTGGTAAAGAATCTGCCTTCATTACAGGAGACATGGATTCAATCCTTGGGTCAGGAAGATCCCCTACTATTTTCAGTAGTGTTGCCTGGGAAATCCCATGGACAGAGGAGCCTGGGGGGGCTACAGTCCATGAGGCCTCAAAGAGTCAGACATGACTTAGCAACTAAGTACACACACATGTTTGATATACTCAAATCTGAGTTGAGAAGTAAAAGCAATGTACTATTTCAGAATCTAATATTTTATGTCTGACTCATTTTGTGTACTTGATGTGAAATGCTTAGTATTGCAGGGTGCAAAAAGCTCTTAAGAGAGAAATTTCATGAGCATAGCTTTGGAGAGCTTGTACTAACCACTTGTTAAAATTTTCAGTGACTAGCCACTTTTTTAGGGGCTACAAAAATTGTAAAAAGAAATCTTATTAAGATACTTAAGTGTCTTCAAGATTTTTTATTATACATGTTCAGGAGTAGCTGGAGTAAGTTCAATTACTGTACAGCCATGACCTTGCCTTGACCTCAGACTTGGCATGAGCAGTGCGTGCATGCACGCGCACGTGCACATACACACACACACAAAGCCACCCCAAGAATTCTCTACCAGGAATGCATTTCTCTGAAGTCCCCAGCAGTGTGAGTTAGTGGTGATAAACTCCAGACATTTTTTCATTTGATGGTGTGCTGCCATCCTGGTTCATTATCTTAATAGTGGGCATTAAAATAGAATTAGGTTTGCAAGAGTTAGGGAAGGTTTTGATAAAAATTGTAAAAAAGAAGTCAGAGAACAGAAGATTGAAATGTCACTAATTAGGAAAGGGAACAGATGCCCTTATGACCGTCTCTCTCGCAACACCAAATTTCCCCTCTTGCAGTTGAAAAGAATGGTAGCCAGTATTGTTTCCTGAAAACTCTGCTAATTCCCCTATGAAAAGATGAAATGGAAGTGTC
>SJYX01009010.1:326864-328524 GCA_006410675.1 Oreotragus oreotragus
ATATGTTGACTTTATTTCTGAGCAAAGCATCGGTCATGTGTGTATTTTTCCATAGTCCCACCTTGGAGCATTTATGTAGACATTGTAAATAAATTTTGTGCAAAAAGGACTGGAAAAATGAACTGTATTATTGCAATTTTTTTTTTTTTTTTTTGTAAAAGTAGCAGTTTGGTATGAGTTGGCATGCATACAAGATTTACTAAGTGGGATAAGCTAATTATACTTTTTGTTGTGGATAAACAAATGCTTGTTGATAGCCTTTTTCTATCAAGAAACCAAGGAGCTAATTATTAATAACAATCATTGCACACTGAGTCTTAGCGTTTCTGACGGAAACAGTTTGGATTGTATAATAACGCCAAGCCCAGTTGTAGTCGTTTGAGTGCAGTAATGAAATCTGAATCTAAAATAAAAACAAGATTATTTTTGTCATGCTGACTCCACTGCTTGAAAAATTTGTTTACTGCCCCCCAAATTTTTCATGATGAATGCAGTAAATATAAAAATTAATTTTAGCTCCCTCAGATACATATGCATCTGAAAATTTGAACCACAAAGTAAATTATTTAATAATTGTCACTGATTTCTTTAAGCTGACTTAATGAACTCCTAATATCAGCAAATTTAAGGCCTAAGGGCACTAAACTAACTGTAGACTCAGATTACAGCCAACAGAATTACTCATCTAATATCAGTGAAATTATTCTTGCACACGACGGGAAACCTAAAGGACTGAGTTACATCTTTCACTAAGGATGTTACCTAAGATGAGCAGTATATGTTTATTAGGAAATTAACTACATGGATGAAGAGACCAGACTTCAAAAATCTAATTTTTATAAATATGCTCTATGTTCTCATTGGATCAAACTGGTTATTAACCAATTTTCCAGAACAGCTGTACAGAATTTCGGCATGGCAGCCAGCTAAATGGTACAAAATAACATGTTTAAGCTGGAATAGCTTATAATTTTATTGAAATAAAATTGCGGCTATAAAAAGTGCTTCCCAAAGCTAAGGAAAATATACAAATATTTTAATTAAGGCAAATTCGTTTTTAAAAAATCAGGCTTTTAGTAGTGATTGCTTTGTAAACAAAGGATGGGTCGAAGGAGAGTGCCTTAAACTCAAGCCTGACATTCAGGCCCGTGTCACCCTATAAACCCGCCCTGAACAATTCTATTTTCTATTTGAAAAGGGAAACCAGCTGTGGGTTGGGTTTACTAGGTGGCGTGTGATTGACTGACTCACCTGCTGGAGCGGCCGTGCACTCTCTCACCTTTTGTTTATGGGGCCTGGTTCCTAAACACGTGGATCCGGAGAAAGAGAGCGAGGCTCAACCTTCTGCAGCCTCGCACGCAGCGCCCTCCGCCCTACCCCGCCCCCACCCCATCTAGGGAATTGTTTCCCATTCGGACCCAGTGGCAGTTCTTCGTCTACATAAATAGTCCATATTCGTGAAATAATTCTCTCTTGATAGGTGGTTACTAGCCGTTAACAACCATTTATTTACTTTAAAAATTAATAATAAACTTTATAAACTAACCAGCCATTTGCCCCTCCTCTCCAGTACATGCCTGGGTGAGTTGGTTATTTTCAGTCTTTATTCTAGAGGAAGCTCTCGCCGGGTGGGGGAGGGAAAGAAAGGGGAGGGGAGGAA
>SJYX01009010.1:335708-382044 GCA_006410675.1 Oreotragus oreotragus
CCCCCTCCCCCGATTCCCCCTCTCCCCGGATAAGGCGGTCATTTGCTGACCGCTTTGCCCGTAAGCGTCACTTTTCGCGCTGGCATGAAAGTGAGTGTGGCGATGGTTTTGGGAGGCGCCGGCCGGCCGGAGGGTGGGCGCATCCTCCTCGGGGCTCTGGAAAGCTCTGGCCCGGAACAGATTGCGCCTCGGCCGGACTAGGGACCCCGGTTCGGGTGGGAGACGCGCACCTCGCCCTGGCGGAGGAGGCGAGCCCCTGCGCTGGAGCCCAGGCCGGGTGGGCGTGCATACATCCTCTCCAGCCAGCCGCACGTCTGGGCACCTGAAAGGAGCGCCCGCACCCCCAGCCCACCCCGCGCCCGCGCCCCTGTGCTGAGCCCCCGTGGCGGGTTTTAATGCCTGCGGACGCAGAGGAGCCGGCAGAGGAGTGAGGACCGACTTCTCCGGCCGGCCCACGCTGCTCGAGCTCTTGTCCGCGTGTGGTGCGCCGTGCCTGGGCGGAGGGCGAGCCGGGAGAAGTCGGAGGGATGCGACCCCCACCTCGGAAAGCTCTGCGTGGGCAGGCACGCTGGCAGGAAGCGGGACGAGGGCCGTGAGAGGGAGAAATGGCCCAAGCGGTCTCTCCAGATGGGCCTTTGGACTCCGTGCGCACCCAAGGGCGTGCCCACGGACAGGTCGCTGAACGTCTTCCCCGGGTCGGTCCCCCGGACTCTGCTTTGCGCCCTTTTTCCTAGAGACCAATTGGGTGGCTGCTGCGACCGGGGCGATCTTCATTAAAGACCACTCACCAGGTGGTTAAAATAGAGACACGGATGGGGGAAAGCCATTTGATCCTGGCCGACCCTTTGTCTTGAAGCAGATTAGGTAGCCTAAAAATAAGAGGAAAAACAGAAAGTCTAGACAGGAAAACTTATTGTGTTCACAAAATATAAAAATGAACCCGAGCGGTCT
Source organism: Oreotragus oreotragus (assembly GCA_006410675.1). Taxonomy (NCBI): domain Eukaryota; kingdom Metazoa; phylum Chordata; class Mammalia; order Artiodactyla; family Bovidae; genus Oreotragus; species Oreotragus oreotragus. The sequence goes on from SJYX01009010.1 coordinate 336,660, forward strand.
GGTACCTCAAGGGGTGAAGATAGATCCTTGCAGACAAGCGGGAAGACAAGACTGGGAAGATTTAAAGTGAAAGAAACGGCAGATTATTAAGAAAGTAATAGTAAGGTGTCCCATACACTACAGTTTTATTGTTGGGTAGTAACTACCCGATTTATTTATTGCCAGGTCTGTATAATAGAGATAATGACCACAAACTCAAGATAAATTCTTAGGCGCCCAGCCGGACAATTCTTTTTTATTTAAGAGAGCGAGTCTGAAAGGTGAGCCTCATCTCCACTCCTCGAAGATTTGTCTTGCTTTCTACCATATTATAAGCATGACATGCAAATAAATAAGTGCTGTGCAGTCTGTGTGGGTAGGCCTGCAGGATTTATTTCAGGTGCGAGAGGAACATACACGGAATACGAATTTCCGCAGGAGCTGCGGAGTAATGCCTTCCCTCTCCTCAGCTGCCTGCTCCACCCAGTCTGCCTCCCTTTCCGTGGGAGCAGAGAGCGTCCCCTGATCAAAACATTAATGTGTCATGTCTCAACTCCCTATTTCTTGACTTATAGGTCTGGGGAGCGAGGAGGGGCAATGAAGAATGCAAAATGCGTCCCCAAAGTGGGTTGACTAGCCGGAATCGCTTAAAGTCGGATTCCCGCCGACAAAGGGAAGGGCGAGTTGCTGTTGACTTCCAGTAGGGGGGCGGCATCGAAAGTATGTTAACATTATCTCCAGAGATGCAAAATGGTGCAAAAAGTTTGCTGTCCTCCATCCGGTACGGACCGTCGCCGGCTCGACAGGTCCCAAGGGGAGCCTCCTGGCTCTTGGGACCTGTCCGCCTCCCTTGGCCCTCAGTTTCTCTCGGTGAGCCGCGTAAACTCCTAGAGTCAGGTGATGGAATTATAGGGGACCTTACTCCTTGACCGCCGAGGGCAGAAGGGAGAGTGAGGTCGCAGGTGTTGGCTCCATCTGAGGCAATGGTTGCAATAACAGTCACCCGGTTGGCCTTGAACCAGGCGGCCTCCGAAAGCTTCTCAACTCCCACCTGCGCTCGGTGACAACTCCGGCCGATCCGAGCCTGCCAGGATGAAGTCAGTATCCTCTTCCGATACTTTCTTCCCTTTCTTACTCATTTTTGGGGTTGGGCGGAGAGGTAATTTCAGACATAGAATGTTTCAGTCTCACAATAACCACTTGTATTCAGAACTTCCTTCGATATGCTTGGTCTGGATGAAAACACCTGACATGAACGAGGATGAAAAAGAGAGTCGCAGAGGAAAGGGGAGGGGTGGGCGGGTGGAGTGAGGGAGAAAGGGGTGTGTGGATGGAGGTGGGGGAGAGGAGACAGGGGCCTAGAGGCAGCGGGAAGTAGAAAGGATGGGGGCAGGTAAGGAGAGGAAGCAGAAAGCGAGGAAGAGGCAGAGACAGGGGAGTGAAGAGGCTGTTGTAGTAATTTGGTGGTTTGTTGGAGGGATGATATGAGGCTGAGGAGGAGGACAGCCCTCTTCAATCTTTTGCAATCTCGGTGTCATTCAAGCACAACTTTATCTTTGAACCAGCATATCTGTTTCAATGATTTCCATAAGCACATAAATTATAATCTTCAGAGCCTTCAATATTTCTTTTGGTACTTTATTAAGTGTTATTGCAGAGGCCATTTATGAAGTGAATGATTCAACTTTTAATCTTCTGAACATTAAAGTGTGTTCCACTGAGTTTCCTTTTCCAAGGAATCTGAAGTAACAAAAAGAAACTAAGCTCATTACATGAAAAAGTGACAAGCATTTTGCTCTCAGCCTGGCAAGTTGCCTTACTCACTTCAAAGGATGATAAACTAATTGTTTCCAGAGTTTATAAGTAATTAAGCTATTATTTGGGGAATTTATGTAACAGTTTTATTTACTATAGATTTTCTAGTCAGAATAGCCAGAGACAAGTCTTCAAAAGTAACAAGATTTTAATAATTGAAAATGTGCTCTTATTGTTAACAATGAAAGCTATTTTATTTTTAAAAGCATTGGAAAATGTAAATAAGTATAGTTTTCTTCCAGAGTATGTGATAGGTGGAGGACATTATGTATAATTAAAGCTGAAAGGAAAATGAATGTGTAATGACTTCCAAAGATTAAGACATCTGTAACTACCAAGTTAGGTTTTTAAAGTTAATTTTAAAGTCATTCAGCTCGATTCATCTAAATGTGTCAGTTAGGAAAATATAGGTTATGTCCTTTTACAAGTCCACATAAAAAGTTTAAAATGAAAACTTTAAACGTCTTTTCAAATATAGTGAATATAGACTTTTCCCCCCTATATTTCAACTCATGTTTGTCATTTAAAAATTAGTTTTGTCCTTATGAAACAATATTTATTAAAAGAAAAAGTAAAATTTCAAAAGGAAATAATGAATTATTTTTAAAATTTTAACAAATTGTATGGTACTTTAACTAACAAATTATTTATGTGTGCAAAAATTTACAGTTTTGATACATTTTTTCCATCAAGGCGGCATCAACTTGATTTTCATTTTTAGAAAAAGTCTTTTTCACTGTCACATAAAGAATTTCAAAACTAATAGGATCTTCATTTTAGAAGAAAACATCTACAAAGAATAACAAGAAATAAATGCGAAAATCCAAATAAATGAGTACAAAATCTCACATGAAGTAAAATAAANTTTTCATTTTTAGAAAAAGTCTTTTTCACTGTCACATAAAGAATTTCAAAACTAATAGGATCTTCATTTTAGAAGAAAACATCTACAAAGAATAACAAGAAATAAATGCGAAAATCCAAATAAATGAGTACAAAATCTCACATGAAGTAAAATAAATTTTCTGGAAGTTGTTTGCAAAAAAATTAAATTGTGAGCTCTATTAATATCCACTCCCTTCACTACAAAAAGTGGGAGTGAGCTATAACAATCATTAGAAGGGGTGGACTCAGCCTAGCAAATATATATATATGACATATCCATTTGTTTCACGTAAAATTCCTCTAAAGTAAAAGTCTGGAGTTTACTGGAAATTATATACAAAATGTTCTGTGTGATTCAGGGTTGGTGTTGTTCTGTGAAGCCTGTGTAAACTGTGGCAGTTCAGACCTGTTGTTGTATCACAATGTCTGATTCAATATTTGCTGTAATGTATTTTCTTTATTCTAATAGACTAGCACTGCATTATTAAAAACAAAAACAAAAGTACTCTAGTTAGTAGTAATGCAATCTCAATTGTCTAACACCATGCCATGAGTGACCTTATGGACACTAGGCACACTTGGATTCACTTTAGGGCACTTCACTATTTCAACTGACTTCATTACAGAAAGACAATGGTAACTTTGTTGCAGCTGGCACCTGCAGTATGTCACACAACACACGGGCCACACCTTGCCAAGACAGCCGCCACCATGAGAGCAGAAAGTTAACTCTAGGCAAATTTTATGATAGGAACAAATTATTCTTTCTGCACATCCTCCACAATCTTAAGGAGGCGATTAGAGGTCTGTTTTTTGGTTTCCTTGAAGTAAAAATGTTGACATGTTAAGGGTGCTGCAATAACTTCAATGGTTAAGAATTAACCATTATGGTACACTGAATTCAAGATGTCCATGATAATATAGTCCAGATAGAGACATACTGTTACAGTATACCTATTGTTTAGTCCCTAAGTAGTGATCGACTCTTTCGTGACCCCATGGACTGTAGACTGGCAGGCTCCTCTGTCCATGGGATTTCCTAGGCAAGAATATTGGAGTGGGTTGCCATTTCCTTCTCCAGGGGATCTTCCTGACCCAGGGATCAAACCTGCATCTCCTGTATTGGCAGGCAGATTCTTTACCACTGAGCCACCAGGAAGTCCAATGCCCAAGTCAAAAAGGCTCCTCNAATATTGGAGTGGGTTGCCATTTCCTTCTCCAGGGGATCTTCCTGACCCAGGGATCAAACCTGCATCTCCTGTATTGGCAGGCAGATTCTTTACCACTGAGCCACCAGGAAGTCCAATGCCCAAGTCAAAAAGGCTCCTCTAGTGGTGATGGTGTGTGGTAGAGGTGGCACTCAACCAGGAACCGAACTTACAGGCACTCTGATTAGTATCCTGACTTATCAGTGACCTGGCATTCCTGACTCTATGTCTAGAACATCATGTTATTTATCTTAAATTGATCTTTTGCCCAATCTGTAGATGATATTGTTTCTGCTTTGTATATCACTTTGCACTGTAAAATGTAGTAGGGAATTGCTTTAAATTATATTGAATATAATAAGTTCCTCTGTCAAAAAACCCCAGACTTTTTCCAGAGGAGTCCTGACTCCTAAGGGAATATTCTTCTATTCTCAAAGTTGTGACCGTCTCTTAGAATCCTGAGATGCTTTCCTTTGATTTTCCCAGCCTGGCCACCAGATAGGGCTTATTGTTTCAAAGCAGTTGCTAGAGTAATTAATACCTCTATTGATTAAGTTGCTTCAGTGAAATAAAAGGTGACTTTTCCACCCACGATGGGACTATGATCCAGTCGACTGACAAACAGTATCCTTACTCCAAAGAGAAGAGGGGAGGCCAGCTGCTAGTATGCTTTTCCCTTTCATGAAAAAAATCCACAGCATGAAAAGAAAAACCATATTTTTACTAATTTTCTCTTAAATTCTGTGTTATTCTATTCTGGGTGTTGCTTTAAATTTTCATATGTTCCTACCATAATACATGGAATCATTTTTAAGACTGAAAAAGCCCCATGTATGCATGCATGCGCATGTGTGTGCTTTGAGATCTTGAGCACCTCATGTCCCCTAAGCTGTGAGCAGAACACAGAAGGTGCTGCGATTAACAGGACATTGTCTCTGGTCTCAAGACCTCAGCTAGGGTTGGAGCTGGTAAGGAAACCACAACCCCGACCCATCCCAGTATACACAGGAACTGTAGGGACACAAAAGTTAAACCAGTTACCTGGAAGAAGTAGAGCCCCTGAGGGCGTTTGTGGTGGGCTTGTGACAGGAGGAACAGAGATCGTGAAGTGTTTTTATATCCAAGTTCAACCAGGAAAACAGTAGCCACTCTGAGTGTTATGTACACGAGAACAAATTTCCTGTAGTGAGTTGATTACAGAGGGGACAAAAGAGGCTTTGAAGGCAACCAGAGCTGAGCAATCTCAGAAGACTGTTTCCCCAGTTAGACCAAAGGGACAGAGGGAGCAGGGATCAGTCACCTGGTAGAAGATGGAACCCAGGCAGCTTGTCTGATGGAGCTGGAGCTATGGAGGAGACAAGAAAGGGAAAAGTAGTCTGGAATCTTGCCTTTCACTCTCTCATCCATCACCAGGAGTCCTTTCGGTTAAAACCAGCAGGGAACCAGCTGTTGCAGAGCCCGGGAAACATCAGATGGCCCTCCTGGAGTGTAGAGCAGGACAAGGAGAAGCTTTGATTGGGAACAGTACCAGGAGCAACAGAGCTTCTAGGCAGATGTGACCCTTCAGCGGTCTTTTCTTTTTCTAACTGAAAAGGATCATTGTTAATTTCTGAATGGACTAGTTTGAGAATGTTAAAGGAGTAGAAGGGTACTCCAGTCAAGGCACTGAGTTGGGAGAATACATGGCTTACCTAAAAATGGCCAGTTTGCCAGTGTGCCTGGAGCAGAGAAGCAGGAGGAGATATCATAGGACATGAGTTGAAAATTGTAATAGCTAACCAGTCTATCCTAAAGGAGATCAGTCCTGGGTGTTCACTGGAAGGACTGATATTGAAGCTGAAACTCCAATACTTTGGCCACCTGATGTGAAGAGCTGACTCACTTGAAAAGACCCTGATGCTGGGAAAGATTGAGGCTGGAGGAGAAGGGAATGACAGAAGATGAGACGGTTGGATGGCCTTACCAACTCAATGGACATGGGTTTGGATGGATTTCGGGAGTTGGTAATGGACAGGGAGGCCTGGCGTGCTGCAGTTCACGGTGTAGCAAAGAGTCGGACATGACTGAGCAACTAAACTGAACTGAATGGTGTGAAGGAGATCACCTTATATCTAATGGCTAATGGTATAAAGGAAGCCAACTTACCTGCCTCCTGAGAAATCTGTATGCAGGTCAAGAAGCAACAGTTAATACTGGGCATGGAACAACTGACTGGTTTCGAACTGGCAAAAGAGTATGTCAAGGCTGTATATTGTCACCCTGCTATTTAACTTAAATGCAGAGTACATCATGTGAAATGCTTGGCTGGATGAAGCACAAACCAGAATCAAGATTGCCAGGAGAAATATCAATAACCTCAGATATGCAGATGACACCACCGTTATGGCAGAAAGCAAAGAACTAAAAAGCCTCTTGATGAAAGTGGAAAAGGNTATATTGTCACCCTGCTATTTAACTTAAATGCAGAGTACATCATGTGAAATGCTTGGCTGGATGAAGCACAAACCAGAATCAAGATTGCCAGGAGAAATATCAATAACCTCAGATATGCAGATGACACCACCGTTATGGCAGAAAGCAAAGAACTAAAAAGCCTCTTGATGAAAGTGGAAAAGGAGAGTGAAAAAGCTGGCTTAAAACTCAAACAATCAAAATATGAAGATCATGACATCTGGTCCCATCATTTCATGCCAAATAGATGGGGAAACAATGAAAACAGTGAGAGACCTAATTTTGGGGGCTCCAAAATCACTGCAGGTGGTGACTGCAGCCATGAAATTAAAAGACGCTTGCTCCTTGGAAGAAAAGCTGTGACCAACCTAGACAGCATAAGAAAAAGCAGAGACATTACTTTGCCAACAAAGGTCCATTTAGTTAAAGCTATGGTTTTTCCAGTAGTCATGTTTGGATGTGAGAGTTGGACTGTAAAGAAAGCTGAACGCCAAAGAATTGATGGTTTTGAAGTGTGGTGTTGGAGAAGACTCTTGAGAGTCCCTTGGACTGCAAGGAGATCAAACCAGTCCATTTCATGAAAATCAGTCCTGACTATTCACTGGAAGGACTGATGCTGAAGCTGAAACTCCAATAAAAAATACTTTGGCCACCTGATGCAAAGAACTGACTCCTTTGAAAAGACCCTGATGCTGGAAAAGATTGAAGGCAGAAGAAGAAGGGGACAAGAGAGGATGAGATGGTTGGATGGCATCACCAACTCAATGGACATGAGTTTGAGTAAGCTCTAGGAGTTGGTGATGGACAGGGAAGCCTGGCATGCTGCAATTCATGGGGTCACAAAGAGCTGGACACGGCTGAGCGACTAACTGAACTGAATGGTGTGAAATGACCAGTGGCTTCTGTAGCAGCTCAACTTGTTAGCAACCATTAACCCCCAGAGGCCAGAGTAAAACAGATTATAGGGACTAACACTGCAAAAACAGAGACATAGGTCTCTGTACAGGTGCACTGGAACCCATTGGCACATCACATTCCTACAAAGAAACACAGGCAATCTTCTTGACTACCTTAATTTATACTGCTGTTCAAATTAGCCACAAAGCCAGTCATTTTCATGAACGAATTAGAAATTGTTCTCTAATCCCAAGGAGACATCCCTATAGCCAGTTCGGTGTTCAGAGGGCTAAAGCAAAGATTTTATCTACTCCTGCCTAGTAAGAATAATTTGATCTGTGACTTCACAGATTTCAAGCTCATGAATGATAGCCTGAAGGAGATGGGGCTAGAACTAGGGAGCTAAGAAACCATGAAGGAAGCTGTTGTGATAACAGTGAAGTCCAGGAGTAAGAGTGATGGATAAGATAAGGTATTTAGGAGATAGGAGGCTAGTATGGATATGCAGATGGAGGATAAAGAGAAGTTGAAAGCAAGGGAATGGTTTCTGGTTTAGAAAGTTGGCCAGACTCTGGTTCCATTTACTGTGGCAGTAACTTTAGAAGAGGGGGCATGTTGGAAAGAAGAATGATAGCCTGGTTTTAGACATTTTGAGTTTAAGAAACTGGTGGGTTATCAAGATAAGATGTTCATTAGGAAGATGAAGACACAGCATTTTAGTAAACAGGTGTGGGCTGGAGATAAAAATTTAGGAGGAGCCATTAAAGTAGATAAAATCATTCTGGATCTCTTTCAAGAAGTTTATCATGAAGGAAAGGCTAGGTGTAGGGCTGTCAATAAAGGGGAACACGATGGGGGAAGGATATCTGATTTTGAAGATGGGGAAAGCTTGGGCGTATTTGCATAATGAGGGGAAAGAGGAGAGAATGTTGAAATTGGAGCAGAGAGGTGTTAAATATTGGAGACATCTATCAGCAGGGTGGGAGATTCAGCTCTGAATCAGCAGTGGGATATGCCAGCTCCTAGCAGCAGCAGCAGCAAGACCGAAGGCAAGGGAAGGCTATAGATACATGCCCATGTATATTTCGAGGGTGGTGGAGGAAAAACTTGGGGCAATTCACAGCTGGTAACATTAATTTTCTGTTTTGAGATATGGAGTAGTCACTTGATGATGAGTGAGGGATTAGGAGGGTAACCAGGTTTTTGTATTGAAAGTCCCACTCCTGGCCCCAGGGATCCCTCTTAGTCCTGGACACACCAGGAAGATTGGTCACCCTAAGGGTAGCAGAAAGGGAAAGACTTGAGAAGGTTAAATGTTAATATCACAATGGAGAATGGGAGAGGGAGCTGATGAGAAATCCAGACCTCACTGGCCAGTGTCAAGACCGTAAATAGGATTGGAGACCCAAGGGCAGGGTTTTATGCATGGCTGTGGGATTTTCTTCAGCAAGGCTTACACATTTTGAGTAGTTTTATCTCAGGAAGGAGTGTGTTAACTCATCCTTATGTGTGTGGAGGACTTTTTGCCACACAGACTCTGCAGTGTCAGAGGTCTCATTCTGAGGGCAGGAAAACCGTGAAACTGAATGTCAGTGTCACCAGAGATAAAGTCACTTGTTAGGTGGAAGGTTTTGCTGTCAGTGGTGTACGGCATTATTCTTTCTTCATCATTGATGTCATTGTGTTATGTTTACATAATTGACGACTGGTGGAGTTACGACATTCCATAATATCTTGAGGCACCTGTGAGATCTAGTCACGATTTCATAATATATCCTCTCTCTAGAAGAGTGGCTCAAAGACTGTAGTCTTTAAGCAGTGTCTTGAGGTAAGAAGGAGGGGGCTAAATGCCCTCACCCAGCATGTCTAGCTGCAGGCTCTCTCCACATGCCCTGCAAAAGACATGCCATGGAAATGTTTGCCTTTGTCGTTGACTAGATTGTATACTTCTCTATCTGGTAGTATTTTCACATTTGTTCATTATAGAAACAAAGAGAAAGGTAGCCATGTGGTTGTCTAGCTGGTAACAGGGCAAATGGGGCAATCATCTCCACTCAGTTCAGTTCAGTAGCTCAGTCATGTGATGCCATCGAACCATCTCATCCTCTGTCATCCCCTTTACCTCCTCCCTTCAATCTTTCCCAGCATCAGGGTCTTTTCCAGTGAGTCAGTTCTTTGCATCAGGTGGTCAAAGTATTGGAGCCTCAGCTTCAGCATCAGTCCTTCCAATGAATATTCAGGACTGATTTCCTTTAGGATTGACTGGTTTGATCTTGCAGTTCTGGTTTGAACTCCAATAAGTTGATTCAAATATCTGGAATACCGCTTTTTATTTTTTGGAAAAATGAAATTGGATAGCTTCCAAATAGGTAAAGAGATCTTTTCTCTATATTTTGTTCTATAATTAGAGCAAGCCAGTACCTCTAAACTTATAGTGGGGGGCAGATATAGGATATAAGGGGAACCCTGCCAACATGAGTTTGGTGAAAATCTGAAACTCAGCTTGGCTTGGGGAGGGTTTACACATACCATCTGAAACTGGTTTCAGCTTTGCTCAGACACTCTCCATCAATGGGCTGAGGATTCAGGCAATAGGAACTTTATCGGCTAGATCATGGATAGAGGAGCCTGGCAGGCTGTAGTCCATGAAGTTGCAAAGAGTTGGCCATGATTGAGCACACACACACACAGATTAAGTCCATCCCTGCAAAATTCATATGTTAGAATCCTAACAAAGGTTACTTAGTACCTCAAAATGTCACTGTATTTGGAGATAGGGACTTAAAATGGGTAATTAAAGTTAAATGATATCATATGGATGGACTTTAACCTGGTGTAACTGGTGCCCTAAAAATAAGAAGTGTTTGACACAGAAAGAGACAGGAGGGATGCACAGTTCAGTTCAGTTGCTCAGTCGTGTTTGACTCTTCGTGACCCCATGGACTATAGCATGCCAGGCTTCCCTGTCCATCACCAGTTCCCAGAGCTTACTCAAACTCAGTCCATCGAGTCAGTGATGCCAACCAACCATCTCACCCTCTGTTGTCCCCTTTTCCTCCTGCCTTCAATCTTTTCCAGCATCAGGGTCTCTTCCAAGGAGTCAGTTCTTCGCATCAGGTGGCCAAAGTATTGGAGTTTCAGCTTCAGCATCAGTCCTTCCAGTGAATATTCAGGACTGATTTCCTTTAGGATGGACTGGTTTGATTTCCTTGCAGCCCAAGGGACTCTCAAGAGTCTTCTCCAACACCACACTTCAAAAGCATCAATTCTTTGGCACTCAGCTTTCTTTATAGTCCAACTCTCACATCCAAACATGACTACTGGAAAAACTGTAGCTTTGACTAGATGGACCTTTGTTGGCAAACTAATGTCTCTGCCTTTTAATATGCCGTCTAGGTTGGTCATAGCTTTTCTTCCAAGGAACAAGTGTCTTGTGTCTTTTAATTTCATGGCTGCAGTCACCATCTGCAGTGATTTTGGAGCCCAAAATAAAGTGTCTTACTGTTTCCATTGTTTCCCCATCTAGCTGCCATGAAGTGATAGGACCAGATGCCATGATCTTCGTTTTCTGAATGTTGAGTTTTAAGCCAACTTTTTCATTCTCCTCTTTCACTTTCATTAAGAGGCTCTTCAGTTCCTCTTCACTTTCTGCCATTAGGATGGTGTCATCTGCATATCTGAGGTTATTGATATTTCTCCCGGCAGTCTTGATTCCAGGTCACACACACTAAGAACAAAACAATGTGAAGACCCAGGGAGGAGGCCGCCATCTGCAAGCCAAGGGGAGAGGCCTCAGAAGAAACCAAAGCCACCAATCGTTTGGTTTCGGACTGCAAGATATCAGGACTGAGCAAATAAATTTCTGTTGTCCTCGTCGCCCCCTCCACCTGTCTTGTGTTATGGCAGCCCTCACTAACTAATACAGGGAGATGTAGAGTTTGGGTTCCCAGGTGGCGCAGTGGTAAAGAATTCACCTGCCGATGCAGGAGACATAAGAGATACAGGTTTGATCTCTGGTTTGGGAAGATCCCCTGGAGAAGGAAAAAATACTCTAGTATTCTTCCTGGAAAATTCCATGGACAGAGGAGCCTGGCAGGCTACAGTCTAGGGGGTTGCAAAGAATAGGACATGACTGAGCAACTGAACATATGTATGTGTGTAGAGTTTGGATTCCTTTACCATCTGAGAAATAGTAACCACATCAGTTGATCATTCTTAATGTAAAAATGAACCCAGGATATGTCTGCTAAGAAAACTCTGTCTCCACTTTATTTATATACTAAATACTTTTGTAGTGCTTACCATGGGAGATGATAGCACCACTCTTGTCCACTCCTAGACTTTGCTGAAACTTCTTTACTTCCTAGTGTGTCCAGATCTGCATAAGCTATATTGGAGTCATTTTTAAAATACAGTGTGTTTCAAATGACAATGCCACATTTTTTTTGTTAAGTTTGGCTATGGAGTTTGCAGGCAGTGTTTTCATTATGTTTAGTAGGAATTAAACCTGCGTCTGAGCACAAAGATGAAGTCAATGATTTTACTCCTTTTATTAACTGTGAAATTTAGGCCAGTCATCCTATCTGGTTAATTCTCTTTAGTATTTTGAGTATCTCAGGTTGATTCTAATGTTTGGCACTTTTAATTAAAAATGATTTTTCTCAAATCCTCCTAGGCACATGATGTTGACAAGAGAATCTCCGTGGCATCAAGTTGTGTGTTTCTGTGAATAATATGTTGATATCAGATTCTACTGAAAATGTTGCAGAAGACCAAAAACAGATCTGATATTGTCTTGTGAACTTAGGTGTGGCTGTTGACTTAGAATAATCTGTGCTGATCTGTAAAGTCTGCTTTAGAGAAACTGTGACAGGTAAGGTACTGAAGCTGCTGTCAACAGCAGGGTGTTCATTAAATGTTTTCCTCCCATCAATTTTCCTGGTCATTGTTCTCAGGAATAATATGAGTAATTGGGAGCTGGGAAATCTTACGAGAATGAATCCTAGTATCCTCATTTCCTTGTTGTATGACTTTGGTGACATCAATCATAGTGAGCACCAGTTTATTCACCTGTAAAATAGGGATGAATTCTGTCTTCCAAGCTTACCTTACAGGTGTTTGTGGAAATTAAATGATGAATATCTCTGTGGTGCTTTTTATTTCTATTTATTTATTTTTGTGTGGTGGTACTTTTTCAAACATGCCATATACATTGGAATCTCATCATTATTACTGCATTTGCTACTAAATGGATTAACTTCATGACCCATTTGTTTTCTCACATTTTAAATGAAGTAGCACCTGGGCTCCTTGCAGGGATAACAGTCATAGTAAACGAGGATCTCTTGTTTGATCTGGGTTTCCAGAAGGACTCGGTGTTCCATCATATTTTAGGGAGCTGAAGCTTGGTGTTGATTTTAATTTTAAATCTTACATTAGGTAGTGCTTTTTTCCTACTTGTTTCCCCAAGATTTACATATTTATAGCCAGTTTATTCTTTTACAAGATGTAAACGCTGCCTCAGATGGGTGTCCTCCAGAACCTCATGTCAAGTTCATGCAGTGTGTGAAAATGTGTCGTTTCACAGGATGGGAAGAATAGCTCCTTCCCTCTGGCTGCCTTTCTGAAAGCTTGTCCAGTTTCTAGGGTTTCTGATTCCAGCTGTGCTGTGGAACATGTTTTCTGAATAGAAGAACTGATGAACAGAAACCTCCGTCACTCTCTATTAGCAAAGTGCATTAAGAGAACCCAAGCAGGTAGCTTTTCTTTCCTGTATTGAAACATCAGTGAATGTCCAATAATTCTCACATAGTTCCAATAAAATGTTGCTTTTCCATGCAAATTATAGTCTGGAGATTGGGCCACACCATCCAGAGTGTTCACCAAGACTATCAGGAATGTGGGTGAACTGGCATGTGGTGTCGGGGGAGGGCATTGGATTATCATTGTTGTTGTTGCTGGAGTTGAAGGATGGGCATCAGCTTGGGGTGGGGGGGCTAAAAAGGTGAAAGCTTTTTTATTATGGAAAAATTCCAAATATACACAGAAGAAGAGAGACTGGGACAACAGATCCCCATACATCCCTCACCCAAATTCATGAACTGGGGTGGTCGACATGTTCCTTTTGCTTTTTCTGTTTCCCTCCTTTTCTCACTCTCTCTCTTTTATTCCAGAATATGGTAAATCAGACTCTAAATATCAAGTCTTCTCACTTTCAAATACTTCAGATATATTTTTAACTAATAATGACTTTGTCCTGCTGTAGTTTTAAATTTAAGAATAAAAAGCTTTTCAATTTGATATACTTTAAACTTAGAGGAAAGTTACAAGAATAATACAAATAACTCCTGTAATGCTATAACCTTTTACGCAGATATCACTAACTGTATACATTTTGGTTTTTGCTGTATCATTCTTTCTTTCACATATAACTTTTTCCTAAGCCCTTTGAGATTGGTGACATGCTATCTTTTACTACTAAATACTTTAGTGAGTATATTCTAAGAAAAAGAACATTTTCATACATGCTGCTGTTGCTAAGTCGCTTCAGTCGTGGATGGCCCCTTAGACGGCAGCCCACCAGGCTCCTCTGTCCCTGGGATTCTCCAGGCGAGAACACTGGAGTGGGTTGCCATTCCTTCTCCAATGAATGAAAGTGAAAAGTGAAGGTGAAGTCACTCAGTCGTGTCTGACTCTTAGCGACCCCATGGACTGCAGCCCACCAGGCTCGTCTGTCCATGGTAGTTTCCAGGCAAGAGTACTGGAGTGGGTCGCCAGTGCCTTCTCCGATTTTCATATGTAAGTGCTGATAAATTATTAAAGTCAGGAAATTGATATTGATACAATAACGTTACCTAATATACAGTCCATATTCAAATTGCTGAAACAGTGTCCTTTATGCCTCCCTCATCTAGGGTCATACGTGACGTTTTACCTGTCGTCTCTCTTTAGTGGCCTTAAATCTGGGATAGCCAGTTTCTCGGTCTCTCTTAGGCTTTCCTGGTGGCTCAGCGTTGTAAAGTATCTGCCTGCAATGCGGGAGAGTCTCAAGACTCAGGTTTGATCCCTGGGTCAGGAAGATCCCTGGAAGAAGAAATGGCAACCCAGTCCAGTATTCTTGACTGGAAAATCCCATAGACAAAGGAGTTTGGTGAGTTGCAGTCCATGGGGTTGCAAAGAGTTGGACACAACTGAGCCGTTGAGTGCACGCTTGTGCCCACACCCACACCCACAATCTTTCTTGGTCTTTCTTGACCTTGACCCTTTTGAAGAGTTGTCGTTCAGTCACAGGAGTCATGATTCTTTGTGACTCTATCATAGACTGCAGAACGCCAGGTTTCCCTGTCCTTCACAATCTCCTGGAGTTTGCTCAAGTTCATGTCCATTGAGGCGGTGGACCATCTCCATCTAACCATCTCATCCTCTGCCACTCCCTTCTCATTTTGCTTTCAATCTTTCCCAGCATCAGGGTCTTTTCCAGGGAACTGGCTTTTCGCAAAAGGTGGCAAAATATTGGAGCTTCAGCTTCAGCATTAGTCCTTCCAATGAATATTCAGGGTTGATTTCTTTTAGGATTGACTACTTTGATCTCCTTGCAGTCCAAGGGATTATCAAGAGTATTCTCCAACACCACGATNAAAAGGTGGCAAAATATTGGAGCTTCAGCTTCAGCATTAGTCCTTCCAATGAATATTCAGGGTTGATTTCTTTTAGGATTGACTACTTTGATCTCCTTGCAGTCCAAGGGATTATCAAGAGTATTCTCCAACACCACGATTTGAAGGCATCAATTCTTCAGCACTCAGCTTTCTTTACAGTCCTACTGTCACATCCATACATGACTATTAGAAAAACCATAGCTTTGACTATATGGACCTTTGTTGGCAAAGTGATGTCTCTGCTTTTTAATATGATGTCTAGGTTTGTCATAGCTTTTCTTCTGAGGAGCGAGCATCGTTTAATTCCAGACAGTTGCCATCCACAGTGATTTTGGAGCCCAAGAAAATAAAATCTGTCACTGCTTTCACTTTTTTTTCC
The DNA here is from genome assembly GCA_006410675.1 of Oreotragus oreotragus. Classification (NCBI taxonomy): domain Eukaryota; kingdom Metazoa; phylum Chordata; class Mammalia; order Artiodactyla; family Bovidae; genus Oreotragus; species Oreotragus oreotragus. The sequence goes on from SJYX01009010.1 coordinate 351,932, forward strand.
CATCCATTTCCCGTGAAGTGATGGGACCAGATGCCATGATCTTCATTTTTTGAATGTTGAGTTTTAAGCCAGCGTTTTCATTCTCCTCTTTCATCCTCATTAAGAGGCTCTTTAGTTTCTCTTAGCTTTCTGCCATTAAAGTGGTATCATTTGTGTATCTGAGATTGTTGATATTTCTCCCAGAAACCTTGATTCTAGCTTGTGATTCATCCAGCCAGCATTTCTCATGATGTACTCTGTATATAAGTTAAATAAACAGGGTGATAACATACAGCATTGTCATACTCCTTTCCCAATTTTAAGAGAGAGAGAGAGAGAAGTCGCNATCATTTGTGTATCTGAGATTGTTGATATTTCTCCCAGAAACCTTGATTCTAGCTTGTGATTCATCCAGCCAGCATTTCTCATGATGTACTCTGTATATAAGTTAAATAAACAGAGTGATAACATACAGCATTGTCATACTCCTTTCCCAATTTTAAGAGAGAGAGAGAGAGAAGTCGCTCAGTCATCTCCGACTCTTTGCAGCCCCATGGACTGTAGCCTACCAGGCTCCCCCGTTCATGGGATTTTCCAGGCAAGAATACTGGAGTGGGGTGCCATTTCTTTCTCCCAATTTTAAACCAGTTAGTTATTCCATGTAAGACTCTAACTGTTGCCTCTTTTGAAGAGTACAGACCAGTGATTTCATGCAATTGCTTCACTTAAGGTTTACATGCTGTTTCCTTACAGCTGGATTTGGGTTATGCCTTTTTGGCAACTCAGTCAGTCACTCAGCTGTGTCCGACACTTTGCGACCCCATGGACTGCAGCACACCAGGCCTCCGTATCCATCACCAGCTCCTGGAATTTACTCAAACCCATGTCCATTGACTCAGTGATGCCATCCAACCATCTCATCCTTTGTTGTTCCCTTTTCCTGCTGCCTTCAATCTTTCCCACCATCAGGGTCTTTTCAAATTTGGAGTCAGTTCTTCACATTAGGTGGCAAAATATTGGAGTTTCAGCTTCAGCATTAGTCCTTATGAATATTCAGGACTGATTTCCTTTAGGATGGACTTGTTGGACCTCCTTGCAGTCCAAGGGACTCTCAAAGAGTCTTCTCCAACTTTTGGATCTCCTGGCAGTCCAAGGGACTCTCAAGAGTCTTCTCCAACACCACACTTCAAAAGCATCAATTCTTTGGTGTTCAGCTTCTTTATAGTTCAACTCTCACATCCAAACATGACTACTGGAAAAACCATAGCTTTGACTAGATGGACCTTTGTTGGCAAAGTAATGTCTCTGCTTTTTAATACGCCGTCTAGGATGGTCATAACTTTTCTTCCAAAAAGCAAGTGTCTTTTAATTTCATGGCTGTAGTCACCATCTGCAGTGATTTTGGAGCCCCTAAAAATAAAGTGTCTCACTGTTTCCATTGTTTCCCCATCTATTTGCCATGAAGTGATGGGACCAGAGGCTATGGTCTTAGTTTTCTGAATGTTGAGTTTTAAACCAACTTTACCAGTCTCCTCTTTCACTTTCATCAAAAGGTTCTTTAGTTCTTCTTTGCTTTCTGCCATAAGGGTGGTGTCATTTGCATATCTGAGGTTATTGATATTTTTCCTGGCAGTCTTGATTCCAGCTTGTGCTTCCTCTAGCCCATGGTTTCTCATGATGTACCGTGCATGTAAGTTAAGTAAGCAGGGTGACAATATACAGCTTCGATGGACTCCTTTCCTGATTTGGAACCAGACTGTTGTTGCATGTCCAGTTCTAACTGTTGCTTCCTAACCTGCATACAGAGTTCTCAAGAGGCAGGTCAGGTGGTCTGGTATTACCATCTCTTTCAAAATTTTCCACAGTTTGTTGTGAGCCATAGTCAAAGGCTTTGGTGTAGTCAATAAAGCAGAAGTAGATGTTTTTCTGGAACTCCCTTCCTATTTTGATGATCCAGCAGATATTGGCAATTTGATCTCTGGTTCCTCTGCTTTTTCTAAATCCAGCTTGGACATCTAGAAGTTCATGGTTCACATACTGTTGAAGCCTGGCTTGGAAAATTTTAAGCATTACTTTACTAGCGTGTGAGATGAGTGCAATTGTGCGATAGTTTGAACATTGTTTGGCAAGAGCACCACAGAAGAGATGAGTTGCCCTCAGTCCATGGAATCAGTTGGCAAATGATGTCTGTTTGTTCCAGGGTTAGTCATTAACTTTGTTCAGTTGATTAAGGTGTTGTCTGCTAAGTGAGAGACAGTTTGAGATTATTGTTTGCCTATCTTCTCTCTCAAGACTTTTATTCAGTGGTTTTCACATTCATGGACAGTCTTCTAACTCCATCATTTTAATATATTTATTAGTAGCTGTTCTATTGTAAGACAAAGCTTTCTTGTTTTTCTCTTTTATTTATTTATTTACTTATTTCTATCCATATGGACTAGCAGATTCTTGTTTTAGCTCATGGATTCTGCTTCATTACTACATTATTTATTTTTATGCTATGATCTCTCAGATATGGTCAGTGGGAACCACTCTCACTGTGTCCTGTCTTTTTGATGGATCCTAAAAGAAGTTTAGGGCTTCTCCAGTGGCTCAGAAGTAGAGAACCTGCCTGCAATGCAGGAGCAACAGGAGACTCAGGCTCGATCTTTGAGTCACGAAGATCCCCCGGAGAGGGCGCAGCAACCCACTCCAGTATTCTTGGCTGGAGAATCCCATGGTCAGAGAAGCCTGGTGGGTTACGATCCATAGGGTCATGAAGAGTTGGACATGACTGAAATAGCTTAGAATGCAGGCATGAAAAGCAAGCTTGACAATGTGTTGGTTTCTGCTGTACAACAAAGTGAATTAGCTACATGTATACCTATATCCTCTCCCTCTTTGAACTTCCCTCCCACCCAGCCCCCAGTCTATCCCTCCGTTTTATCACAGCATCGAGCTGAGCTCCCTATGCTTGACATATCATAAGGTTTTCTATGGCTTTTATTCCTTGCATTGATCCTACAAGTTGTGAACCTTTCTTCACAGGTGAGGAAACCAATGCTTGGAGTGACAAAAGAACGCTAGAAAAACAGAGAACAAATCAATGACAGTGGCATTATTTGGTGTCAGGTCTGTGTTTCCAAAGGTCATACTCTTTCCACTCACTCACTAAAAAGTAGCTGGCCTGCCAGTTTCTAACTCAACCTCTTGCAACACCAAAGAGAGAGAGAAAAATTTATAACACAGGCTGTTAAACTGACCCTTTTGTTTTTCTGTTATTCCTACTTTGTTAGAGCAGCAGTTGGGAGGGGACAGCCGAAGTTCTAGCAACTACCTGGGACTATGAAGCAACCTCGGTGAGAGAAGCCACCTGGTAGGATCTTAGAGCAAGTGACAGAAGCCTGGGCTTTTGATGACAGCTTGCAGTCACTTTACTAGCCCTAAGCCGCTCACTTCTATTTTTACAGATGAGGAAAACTTTTACCCTTTTCCTCCCTTCCTCCCTCCCTCCCTTCTTTCTTTCCTTGCTTCCTTCTTCTCCTCTTTCCTCCTTTCCCTTCTTTTTGTTTGGCATTGTTATTTTGAGTTTTTCTATCATATGAAAAAAAGAAATTCTAATTACAGTTTCCAAAATTAGGCTTGGCTTCTTCTGGGCACATGTAAATGTCCGGGAAAGCCTGCAAAGCTCTGGTTGGGTGTGATTTAATTAAAAAGGTTTCATGGAAACACGCACAGTTGAATATTTTGGGCCTTTATATCCTTTGACATCCTTTTGAGCTAAAGCACCTTTAGCAGTTAAAATACGTTAACATAGTGTTCCCCCCGCCCAACTGTTTAATTCAAAGAAGGATGCATTTGGAAGAAATTAGGGTCTTGCTCCACTAAGGCTAGTCCTATTGAGTCCATTAGAGACTGAGGAACAGTTGAGATCATGCTGCATGATTTGGAATGAGTATGATGCTTTTGTGATAAAAATTATGACATCAAACAAAACTCAAAATTTACTCCAGGTGGGATTTCCCCACCCCGCTCCCTATTTTAATTTTAACATCAAGCACAAAAGTAACTCTACATATTTCTGCTCTCCTGATACGCTGAACTTTGGGCAAAGTGGAAGATGAATTAGGAAGACATAATTTTGTACTTGAGTACTACCCAGATTGGTGGAAATGAATTTTCCACTTAAATTCAGTTCATTTCAAAGCAGCCAAATATCATGGTCTCCTGGTTACTATATTTTAAGTCATTTTTAGTTTAGCAAAAGATACTGTTTTGGTGAAAATGTTTTATGTATCTCCTTTGTTGACTGCAAGAGTTAAAAATAGACAAAATCACCCCAAACCTTGAACTTCCCAAAAGTCTTATAGAGAAAAATATGGAGAGACTATTTAGAGACGCTGGTAAAACAAGTGGAAATTTGAACAATCATCCTAATAGTTTACCCCAAAATGATTAAGAATGTTTATTCTGCCCTTAAATCTTGCTTGTCTGGCCCCATCACAGATAAGACTGACCTGGATTTTCTAGACAAAAACCTTAAAGCTTCCCTTAACTTCGTGAGAACTTTAAGTACCAAGTCATCACTGTGGGTAACTATTTGTTGAAAAGATGCCATCGCATGGTATTGCATTATCTTTGGAGTTACAAATTTGTTCCTCTGGGACTTAAAAGGAGATTATAATGGACTCATAAGATCATACAGTTTCAACATTTGCGAGGAACTTAGATATGACCTACTTCAATCTTCTACCGGTTCCAATCAGTTTAAAGATAAGGAAACTGAGACCCAGAGATTTTTTTCAAAGCTTCACAGTTTGTATATAAATCCACTGTTAAAGTCATGATGTCTCACACTTTTTGTTTATTTTATAAAATGGCCCAGTGGAGGAAAAGAAGCTTTTGCCCATCAGTTTGAATTTGGTCCTAATTATATTTGGTATCATGATTTTCTTCCATAAAATTTTATGGAGTAAGAGAATTATAACATCAAAACCTTCTAAGAATGAATTCACTTAATCTTGTTTAAAGTTATTGATACTATATACCAACCAGAGACATGGGTAAGTGAGAGGACTTTATCATAAGTGATAGCAACACCTTAAACCATGTAGAAAAACAAAAATAGCAAACTGCATATTGATTCTGAAGCAAATCAAGTGAAGTGTTTTCTGTGGACATATAGTCAGGTAATAAACTCAAGAAAATAATGTATGTTCCCTCCTGTTTTCAACAGGACTAGGAAATCTCCTTTAAACTTTGCATGTAATATGGAAATATGGTTTCTGAAGTAAACATTACAACATGTTTTCATGAGTGTTTATTAAGAAGTCCCCAATTTTTTTTTAATGGATGGCATATCTATAGGTTTAAATCTTTTATTTGTTACTGATTAACTTAACTGCTCTGCCTGAAAAACCTTCATAATAAATAAGCTAACCAGTGAGTGTTTCACAATCAAACTAACTTTGCTTAAAAGACGATCGCTAAAACATGATTTACACGCTAATGAATTTTGCAATCAGCATGTGGTGGTGTACAAGTTCCAACATGAATCTAAAATGTACAAATCCAAAGACACTGAAGTTATTAAAAATCACACCACAATGCAACTACTGTTAATTAAAAAGAAATATATCACATTCATATTTAGCAGCGACATTATGGCATATGAGAAGGATAACTCAGAATTACTTTTTGAACATATCCTAACACAACATAGCTATTGTTGCTTTGAAAGTTAATAATTCCTTTTCGAGATCAAATTGCTTACTACACTGATGCAAATCAAGAGGGGAAAAAAAAAACCCAAGTAAAAATAAGAAACTATATTATATATATGCATGTAAACAATGTAATTTTTTTTACAAGGTGATTGATGATGGTGTGTCAGTAAAAAAAGTTGCTTGTAGATCTTTTTTTTTTTATTTGTTCCAGGGTTAGTCATTAACTTTGTTCAGTTGATTAAGGTGTTGTCTGCTAAGTGAGAGACAGTTTGAGATTATTGTTTGCCTATCTTCTCTCTCAAGACTTTTATTCAGTGGTTTTCACATTCATGGACAGTCTTCTAACTCCATCATTTTAATATATTTATTAGTAGCTGTTCTATTGTAAGACAAAGCTTTCTTGTTTTTCTCTTTTATTTATTTATTTACTTATTTCTATCCATATGGACTAGCAGATTCTTGTTTTAGCTCATGGATTCTGCTTCATTACTACATTATTTATTTTTATGCTATGATCTCTCAGATATGGTCAGTGGGAACCACTCTCACTGTGTCCTGTCTTTTTGATGGATCCTAAAAGAAGTTTAGGGCTTCTCCAGTGGCTCAGAAGTAGAGAACCTGCCTGCAATGCAGGAGCAACAGGAGACTCAGGCTCGATCTTTGAGTCACGAAGATCCCCCGGAGAGGGCGCAGCAACCCACTCCAGTATTCTTGGCTGGAGAATCCCATGGTCAGAGAAGCCTGGTGGGTTACGATCCATAGGGTCATGAAGAGTTGGACATGACTGAAATAGCTTAGAATGCAGGCATGAAAAGCAAGCTTGACAATGTGTTGGTTTCTGCTGTACAACAAAGTGAATTAGCTACATGTATACCTATATCCTCTCCCTCTTTGAACTTCCCTCCCACCCAGCCCCCAGTCTATCCCTCCGTTTTATCACAGCATCGAGCTGAGCTCCCTATGCTTGACATATCATAAGGTTTTCTATGGCTTTTATTCCTTGCATTGATCCTACAAGTTGTGAACCTTTCTTCACAGGTGAGGAAACCAATGCTTGGAGTGACAAAAGAACGCTAGAAAAACAGAGAACAAATCAATGACAGTGGCATTATTTGGTGTCAGGTCTGTGTTTCCAAAGGTCATACTCTTTCCACTCACTCACTAAAAAGTAGCTGGCCTGCCAGTTTCTAACTCAACCTCTTGCAACACCAAAGAGAGAGAGAAAAATTTATAACACAGGCTGTTAAACTGACCCTTTTGTTTTTCTGTTATTCCTACTTTGTTAGAGCAGCAGTTGGGAGGGGACAGCCGAAGTTCTAGCAACTACCTGGGACTATGAAGCAACCTCGGTGAGAGAAGCCACCTGGTAGGGTCTTAGAGCAAGTGACAGAAGCCTGGGCTTTTGATGACAGCTTGCAGTCACTTTACTAGCCCTAAGCCGCTCACTTCTATTTTTACAGATGAGGAAAACTTTTACCCTTTTCCTCCCTTCCTCCCTCCCTCCCTTCTTTCTTTCCTTGCTTCCTTCTTCTCCTCTTTCCTCCTTTCCCTTCTTTTTGTTTGGCATTGTTATTTTGAGTTTTTCTATCATATGAAAAAAAGAAATTCTAATTACAGTTTCCAAAATTAGGCTTGGCTTCTTCTGGGCACATGTAAATGTCCGGGAAAGCCTGCAAAGCTCTGGTTGGGTGTGATTTAATTAAAAAGGTTTCATGGAAACACGCACAGTTGAATATTTTGGGCCTTTATATCCTTTGACATCCTTTTGAGCTAAAGCACCTTTAGCAGTTAAAATACGTTAACATAGTGTTCCCCCCGCCCAACTGTTTAATTCAAAGAAGGATGCATTTGGAAGAAATTAGGGTCTTGCTCCACTAAGGCTAGTCCTATTGAGTCCATTAGAGACTGAGGAACAGTTGAGATCATGCTGCATGATTTGGAATGAGTATGATGCTTTTGTGATAAAAATTATGACATCAAACAAAACTCAAAATTTACTCCAGGTGGGATTTCCCCACCCCGCTCCCTATTTTAATTTTAACATCAAGCACAAAAGTAACTCTACATATTTCTGCTCTCCTGATACGCTGAACTTTGGGCAAAGTGGAAGATGAATTAGGAAGACATAATTTTGTACTTGAGTACTACCCAGATTGGTGGAAATGAATTTTCCACTTAAATTCAGTTCATTTCAAAGCAGCCAAATATCATGGTCTCCTGGTTACTATATTTTAAGTCATTTTTAGTTTAGCAAAAGATACTGTTTTGGTGAAAATGTTTTATGTATCTCCTTTGTTGACTGCAAGAGTTAAAAATAGACAAAATCACCCCAAACCTTGAACTTCCCAAAAGTCTTATAGAGAAAAATATGGAGAGACTATTTAGAGACGCTGGTAAAACAAGTGGAAATTTGAACAATCATCTTAATAGTTTACCCCAAAATGATTAAGAATGTTTATTCTGCCCTTAAATCTTGCTTGTCTGGCCCCATCACAGATAAGACTGACCTGGATTTTCTAGACAAAAACCTTAAAGCTTCCCTTAACTTCGTGAGAACTTTAAGTACCAAGTCATCACTGTGGGTAACTATTGTTGAAAAGATGCCATCGCATGGTATTGCATTATCTTTGGAGTTACAAATTTGTTCCTCTGGGACTTAAAAGGAGATTATAATGGACTCATAAGATCATACAGTTTCAACATTTGCGAGGAACTTAGATATGACCTACTTCAATCTTCTACCGGTTCCAATCAGTTTAAAGATAAGGAAACTGAGACCCAGAGATTTTTTTCAAAGCTTCACAGTTTGTATATAAATCCACTGTTAAAGTCATGATGTCTCACACTTTTTGTTTATTTTATAAAATGGCCCAGTGGAGGAAAAGAAGCTTTTGCCCATCAGTTTGAATTTGGTCCTAATTATATTTGGTATCATGATTTTCTTCCATAAAATTTTATGGAGTAAGAGAATTATAACATCAAAACCTTCTAAGAATGAATTCACTTAATCTTGTTTAAAGTTATTGATACTATATACCAACCAGAGACATGGGTAAGTGAGAGGACTTTATCATAAGTGATAGCAACACCTTAAACCATGTAGAAAAACAAAAATAGCAAACTGCATATTGATTCTGAAGCAAATCAAGTGAAGTGTTTTCTGTGGACATATAGTCAGGTAATAAACTCAAGAAAATAATGTATGTTCCCTCCTGTTTTCAACAGGACTAGGAAATCTCCTTTAAACTTTGCATGTAATATGGAAATATGGTTTCTGAAGTAAACATTACAACATGTTTTCATGAGTGTTTATTAAGAAGTCCCCAATTTTTTTTTAATGGATGGCATATCTATAGGTTTAAATCTTTTATTTGTTACTGATTAACTTAACTGCTCTGCCTGAAAAACCTTCATAATAAATAAGCTAACCAGTGAGTGTTTCACAATCAAACTAACTTTGCTTAAAAGACGATCGCTAAAACATGATTTACACGCTAATGAATTTTGCAATCAGCATGTGGTGGTGTACAAGTTCCAACATGAATCTAAAATGTACAAATCCAAAGACACTGAAGTTATTAAAAATCACACCACAATGCAACTACTTTTAATTAAAAAGAAATATATCACATTCATATTTAGCAGCGACATTATGGCATATGAGAAGGATAACTCAGAATTACTTTTTGAACATATCCTAACACAACATAGCTATTGTTGCTTTGAAAGTTAATAATTCCTTTTCGAGATCAAATTGCTTACTACACTGATGCAAATCAAGAGGGGAAAAAAAAAACCCAAGTAAAAATAAGAAACTATATTATATATATGCATGTAAACAATGTAATTTTTTTTACAAGGTGATTGATGATGGTGTGTCAGTAAAAAAAGTTGCTTGTAGATCTTTTTTTTTTTCCCCTCCAATTGGACCAACTTATTCTTAGAAAACCTGTATAAATCACTGGCTTCTGCCTCTGTTTCAATTAATTAAATTGCTGACAGTGAAATTGTTAACAAAGTAGCTTTAATATAAAAAATGATTTCCAGATCTTTGTATGTGAAACTTAAAAAAAGAAACGTGAAGAACTTAAGTTTTAAACATCTGCATGGACAGATGTCAGAATGCAGAGTGTTGCACTATTATGCTGTGTAAGTATCTGACACTGTGTTATTTCTCTTCAGTTAAATATTCACAGTGAGATTTTATGATCTTTTTAAAAGAAAACTTCCACAAGAGAATAGCCTCATCTTGCACAACATAATAAGCACTTTAAATGAATGAATCCCAAAGTAAACAATGAAAAATAGTTTTCTGTGTTAGTTTTCACATCTTATTTCAGTTACCTAGGATTTTTCTATTGATATTTTAAGAATCATTCAATGGCATGCAGTGGTTGTGATTTTATTAAAAATTATAGTATTCATTTTGAATATTTCTCTGGAAAGAGAATTTTCAGTGAAAATCTTATATGTAAATGGTGGAGAAATTACATCTGGGGAAAAATATGGTCCTGTTGAATCCTACTTGTTGTGGAATATATCTTAGAGTACAACGAGCAGTATTTTTCAAGACATAAAAGATGAAAACTATCAAAATATTATAAATGCAACAGTAATTTAGTAAGAAGGACTTTATTTTTAAAGGAATACTGAGACCCAGACACTGAGATGCTGGGATGTTATTTCATTCTCTGTTCCCCTCTACTCCACATCCTGCAACTTAGATTCAGTCAGTGTGCTTGATGATTGTGTTCACATTAGAATTATAACTGCCTGAAAAAAAAACTTTTTAATGGTTTTAAAGTGATTAAGGAAGAAAAACTTGTCTTATGTCCTTAGAATTTACTAGCCTCCTCTGCACTAAATATATCACACAAACAACCACAATTTCCTTATATGCTGGGAAAAATTCTTTAACAAAGCACTGTAATTCTGTATCAAAGAAACTAACAATAGCATGAGCATCTCACTGTTTACTTAATGAGATGTGAATGGAAGTGTGAAGGTGAAAAGACAGATTCTAGGTTAGAGGATGGTAAGATGAGACTGCTTTTTAGCACAAGGGGAAAACCCTTGGAAACACCATGTCTGAAAATATCAGAAGTCTTTCCTTCCTTCCTTCTTTTCTTTCTTTGCTTGAGGAATCCTCCCTATTTGTCTTAAAAATTCTAATGTGGATTAATTTGCTCTCAGAACCATCATAGTGATGTTTATAAATTGAAGTGGCTTGGCTTTGGAAAACATTAGCTTATATTTTCACTTCCTTTGTAGCAAATGTTTAGTGATACCCTGGTCTGCAGGTCACATGTCATAGTCTACCTACTATCAATATCACCACCATTGTTTTCACCATTAAAGGAAACTGAAGGAAATTGGTGATAAGTTGTCAAGAAATCTTAGGGACAACCACCTGTCATTGCCCCATTTGTCCTTGTAAATCCTTTGTACCTATTCATGAAGGTCAAATGAGATTATGTCTAGGGAACCCGCTGTAAACTATGAAACACAAACATGAGAACTGATGATGCCAGTGAGGATTAGGGTGTTGCTAGACAATATTATTCATTTTTAGATCAGAAATCTGGTAGTAGCCTTACATTTTCTGATGATTATACAGTCTTGAGTAACATAATTTATACTGTTATAAACTACATTTAGCCATTCACTGGGATTCTAAAGCATTTTCTTATGATTCCTCTTTCACTATTGTCTAGAATCATTTAGCTACTGCAAGAAAAATAATTTTTTTTTACCTTATGAACTTTCCAATCTACACTTAGCAGATTAATTAGAAAATTGCCCCATCTCTTTTTTCCCTTCCCTGATAGGTAGCTCTCACAGAAAGAAGATGCTAATTTGATACAGAAGCTGCTTAAAATCAGTCAAAATAAGCCCTGCTCCAATCTTGTGCACATTAAACAATTCTCCCTGATCAAACGGGAGTGGGGCTGATAGGAAGAAGACAGGAGGTTTGGAGATGGGTTTCTCCCCTAGCCTCATTTCCAACCAGGTAAAATGGAGTTTGAAAGGCCCAAATTCTCTGCAGATTTGCACAGCACAGTAATAGCCTTTATGCCTGGAAATTTATGGGCCATGGACAGTTTATAAGAAACGATGTAGTTCATCAGAGAGCCAGACTGATGGTGCACGTGGGAGCATTCTGCACAGGAAGTTGGGTTTTGGAATAATACTTACTTTGATAGAGTTGTTTTGTTAGCTAAGTAAAACAGTAGGGAAGCCAATGGCCACTTAGGCTTCAAACATAAATATATATTTATAAGTCACCCAGCTGCCTAATTGAGAGCCACAGTGTTTTCACTAAATATATCTTCACCAGAAAGCAGTAAAAACAACATCATCATCAACAAAACCCCAGCCTCCACATAGATTCATTTAATCAGTCTTTGATAGTTTGGAGACAATTAAATGCTGTCTGAATACTTCTTTCTTAAAGTCAAAGGGTGGGAGGTTGGGTAGAAAGATGCTTTTTTTTTTTTGGTGGGGGGATGTTCTTATGTATTTAAGGTACAAAGACATAAGTTAAACCTTACATTATACTCTGGGTCACTCAGGACTATTATCAGAGATTTGAAATTGTGGCTCTAAGGACTTCAGATGAGCAGAGTTGGGGGGCTCAGAGGAGCAAGGGCTGGGCGTACAATTGTCTGGTGCTTTCAGGTTTCACAGAAGAAGGTTAAGCAGGAGGTGGCTTGTTAAATTTGAGCAGAGAACTGGAAAATAAGATTTCACACTCCTGAGATGAGGAAAGCTGGCGAGTTTGGAATTTGTCTGGGAGCTTTGAAAAAGGTCGGGTGAGCTATAGTGTTTCTCAAATTGTATTTCAGTGCTTCTGAAATGAGAAAAAGTAGGTGTCATAAAGGGCCCACAGACACATGCGGTCAAGTCAAGCGTCCTAGGTAAATGGGCATTTTCAAACTCAAAGGATGATTTGGCATGTGGAGGCCATGTGGAAAGCAAATGCGCGGCCTCTCCTTCTGCTTGGCTGGACCGCCTGGAATTCAGGTCGCACTAACGATGTTTTGCTACTGTGTCTTCCTTTCGGTCTTCTCTTTCTATTCTCAAACTCCTTTCTCTTCAAGGCTGCGGCTTTCACGAGGTCTTTCTTTTGCTTTGGGGCCTTGAGCGGGACTTGGATTGCAAGTGGCCACAGGGGAATCCAAGATGTGGGTTCTAGCCTGAGATCTGCTTCTTGGTGTGACCTGACCACAGGACACTTGCCTTTCTTCCTGGAGAGAGTCGGATCAGGTCTCTCCTAGAGCTAGCATTATATGATCTTAGACTTGGCTTTTTTTTTTCTTGAAGTATGGTTGATTTACAATGTTGTGTTAGTTTCAGGTGTGATTCAATTACATGTATATATTCTTCAGATTCTTCTCCCTTACATGTTATCACAAAATATTGAGTCTAGCTCCCTCTGCTATACAGTAGGCCCTTGCTGGTTATATGTTCATATACATAACCCGCCCCCTTCCTCTTTGGTAACCGTAGGTTAGTTTTCCATGCCTGTGGATCTATTTCTGTTTTGTTTTCTTATTTGTTACAAATAAGCTCACTTTTTTGTTTTTAAGATTCTACTTATAAGTGATATCATATGATATTTTAGATTGGGTCAGAAAATATACTTGAATTCTCCCCTCTTCTGGGCTGGGTGTGACTCTGTCAACTGCTTTTTTAGGAAAATTATTCATTACTGTTATTTGACCAGCTCTTTGTATATAATTCTCTTTTGCAATTGTTTTTCTATATATTATTTTTTTACTTCTGATTTTACTTCTATTCTCTTTGCCCTTTGGTTTCCTTTAAGAGACTAATTTTACTTTCATACGATTATGTAATATAAGATGCTGCCTTTCGAGTACTTATTTTCCCCTTTTCCTTGAGGTTTGGTCTTTTCTCGCCTGATATAACGTGAGATACATTTTAGGCCCTTTATAAATATTTCTTGATTGATTGGTTTAATAAGACGCCTCGTGCTTCTGACCTCCCATCTTCTCGTTTTGGTTTTGGTTTCTATGCCAGCTCCTGTGTTTTTGGAATTGTAGTTAAAGCCATCCTTCACCTCTTATAAAGAACCCGCTGTAAACTATGAAACACAAACATGAGAACTGATGATGCCAGTGAGGATTAGGGTGTTGCTAGACAATATTATTCATTTTTAGATCAGAAATCTGGTAGTAGCCTTACATTTTCTGATGATTATACAGTCTTGAGTAACATAATTTATACTGTTATAAACTACATTTAGCCATTCACTGGGATTCTAAAGCATTTTCTTATGATTCCTCTTTCACTATTGTCTAGAATCATTTAGCTACTGCAAGAAAAATAATTTTTTTTTACCTTATGAACTTTCCAATCTACACTTAGCAGATTAATTAGAAAATTGCCCCATCTCTTTTTTCCCTTCCCTGATAGGTAGCTCTCACAGAAAGAAGATGCTAATTTGATACAGAAGCTGCTTAAAATCAGTCAAAATAAGCCCTGCTCCAATCTTGTGCACATTAAACAATTCTCCCTGATCAAACGGGAGTGGGGCTGATAGGAAGAAGACAGGAGGTTTGGAGATGGGTTTCTCCCCTAGCCTCATTTCCAACCAGGTAAAATGGAGTTTGAAAGGCCCAAATTCTCTGCAGATTTGCACAGCACAGTAATAGCCTTTATGCCTGGAAATTTATGGGCCATGGACAGTTTATAAGAAACGATGTAGTTCATCAGAGAGCCAGACTGATGGTGCACGTGGGAGCATTCTGCACAGGAAGTTGGGTTTTGGAATAATACTTACTTTGATAGAGTTGTTTTGTTAGCTAAGTAAAACAGTAGGGAAGCCAATGGCCACTTAGGCTTCAAACATAAATATATATTTATAAGTCACCCAGCTGCCTAATTGAGAGCCACAGTGTTTTCACTAAATATATCTTCACCAGAAAGCAGTAAAAACAACATCATCAACAAAACCCCAGCCTCCACATAGATTCATTTAATCAGTCTTTGATAGTTTGGAGACAATTAAATGCTGTCTGAATACTTCTTTCTTAAAGTCAAAGGGTGGGAGGTTGGGTAGAAAGATGCTTTTTTTTTTTTGGTGGGGGGATGTTCTTATGTATTTAAGGTACAAAGACATAAGTTAAACCTTACATTATACTCTGGGTCACTCAGGACTATTATCAGAGATTTGAAATTGTGGCTCTAAGGACTTCAGATGAGCAGAGTTGGGGGGCTCAGAGGAGCAAGGGCTGGGCGTACAATTGTCTGGTGCTTTCAGGTTTCACAGAAGAAGGTTAAGCAGGAGGTGGCTTGTTAAATTTGAGCAGAGAACTGGAAAATAAGATTTCACACTCCTGAGATGAGGAAAGCTGGCGAGTTTGGAATTTGTCTGGGAGCTTTGAAAAAGGTCGGGTGAGCTATAGTGTTTCTCAAATTGTATTTCAGTGCTTCTGAAATGAGAAAAAGTAGGTGTCATAAAGGGCCCACAGACACATGCGGTCAAGTCAAGCGTCCTAGGTAAATGGGCATTTTCAAACTCAAAGGATGATTTGGCATGTGGAGGCCATGTGGAAAGCAAATGCGCGGCCTCTCCTTCTGCTTGGCTGGACCGCCTGGAATTCAGGTCGCACTAACGATGTTTTGCTACTGTGTCTTCCTTTCGGTCTTCTCTTTCTATTCTCAAACTCCTTTCTCTTCAAGGCTGCGGCTTTCACGAGGTCTTTCTTTTGCTTTGGGGCCTTGAGCGGGACTTGGATTGCAAGTGGCCACAGGGGAATCCAAGATGTGGGTTCTAGCCTGAGATCTGCTTCTTGGTGTGACCTGACCACAGGACACTTGCCTTTCTTCCTGGAGAGAGTCGGATCAGGTCTCTCCTAGAGCTAGCCTTATATGATCTTAGACTTGGCTTTTTTTTTTCTTGAAGTATGGTTGATTTACAATGTTGTGTTAGTTTCAGGTGTGATTCAATTACATGTATATATTCTTCAGATTCTTCTCCCTTACATGTTATCACAAAATATTGAGTCTAGCTCCCTCTGCTATACAGTAGGCCCTTGCTGGTTATATGTTCATATACATAACCCGCCCCCTTCCTCTTTGGTAACCGTAGGTTAGTTTTCCATGCCTGTGGATCTATTTCTGTTTTGTTTTCTTATTTGTTACAAATAAGCTCACTTTTTTGTTTTTAAGATTCTACTTATAAGTGATATCATATGATATTTTAGATTGGGTCAGAAAATATACTTGAATTCTCCCCTCTTCTGGGCTGGGTGTGACTCTGTCAACTGCTTTTTTAGAAAAATTATTCATTACTGTTATTTGACCAGCTCTTTGTATATAATTCTCTTTTGCAATTGTTTTTCTATATATTATTTTTTTACTTCTGATTTTACTTCTATTCTCTTTGCCCTTTGGTTTCCTTTAAGAGACTAATTTTACTTTCATACGATTATGTAATATAAGATGCTGCCTTTCGAGTACTTATTTTCCCCTTTTCCTTGAGGTTTGGTCTTTTCTCGCCTGATATAACGTGAGATACATTTTAGGCCCTTTATAAATATTTCTTGATTGATTGGTTTAATAAGACGCCGCGTGCTTCTGACCTCCCATCTTCTCGTTTTGGTTTTGGTTTCTATGCCAGCTCCTGTGTTTTTGGAATTGTAGTTAAAGCCATCCTTCACCTCTTATAAGATGAACAGTGGATCAGGCGGATTGCAACTACGCAATCTCTAGCTTTAAATCCTCAATTCTTAGGGGGCTGACTTAAAGGATGACTCAGTCTCATTTCCCTTGCTCCCATCCAAAATGAACAGGAAACATAAAGGTATTCAATATGTTGGATAGCAGTCAAACTTCTAATAGTTCGGCTGTGCTAGGAAAATGAAACCTTTTTGTGTCAGAAGCTCCCAAACACTTTCTTTTGGTTCCAGCTTGCAAGAATATAAAGTGAGAGTTTTCTCTGCTAAGAGTTACAAATGTTCTGAAATAACAACTCACTGGAGAGATACAGATAAAAATCTGTAGAAGTATAACCTCACATTAAATCCACATTTCCTTGTACCATAGAACATTAAAAGAATTTAATAGCTTGGAGAAAATGTTACTCATTGCCCATTATCTTGCTACTAATCTATGTACTTCTATGAAAATGTGATAAATTTTATGCTATGCTAAGCACATTTTAGCATATACTTAAATGGATTATTTATTTTTTAAATTCAGAAAGCAAATGATTGGTTTTCGTTAATTAACTTTTTATTAAATGGAACTCAGAATAGAATAAAATAGAAAAAAGTTGTTTTGCCCTATCCAGTATTATTTAACTTACTCTAAGATTCTCTGAGAATGCTTGTATGTCTTACAGTCTCTCCATACTTTGTTTCACCATTCTGCCATTTTGAATTTCTTTCAAGAAGGCATTAAATTTTGTTTAGAAAAACCAAAGAATTGATTGCTGCTAGTGGCTAATTCCAAGTAACACCCTTGTCTTAAGAGACCATTTAAACAACAGCCACAACTTTCTGATAGAGTGGGAGTTTTGTAAGTTGAAGATCCCCTGTAGAAGGCAATGGCTACCCACTCTAGTATTCTGGCCTGGAGAATTCCATGGACTAGTCCATGGGGCCACAAAGAGTTGGACATGACTGAGCGACTTTCACTTCACTTCATTTCACATGGTATTTCCACAATACGTTTTCTAATCTCATTAGAAATAAATTTGACTTGCAAAATCTTCAGGAACATGTATGCTTGTTGGAAATGCCATTGGCACATTACAGCATCTGCAATGTATAATTTTTTTTATTATCTATTTAATACTCATGTTACTAGGATAAGTCCTGCTCAAAGAAACAGATGTTATAATCTAGAAAGTTATAGACATTAAAAAATGTGAATGATGGAAACTAATGAACTGAACTGCCTAAACCCTGGCTTTATAGCAGTACTCTTTTAGATGTTTAAAATTAAATAAAAAGATGGGTCAGAATCTTTCAGAAAATTTGCTAATATATGTGATTATATGTCAGTGTTATAAAGTGCAAAATAATTTTTCTCCTCCAATTTAGCAAACTAGTGTCCATTTTAAAGCAGTTTGATACCTTTGATTTACCCATTTGTTCTTGAAGAGCTAGCATGTCGAACAGTGAACTTTAAGTGGTGTGAAATTCTTTTTTAGAGACAGGAAGCAGACTGATAGCCATTTTTGCTCTAGGTAAAAAGAGATTATATTTTTCCTCAACCCATTTTTTGAGGAAGATCTATGTCCTGGCTCTTTTCCTTCCAATCAAATTTGAAAGTATGGAGACATTATAAATTGTTATTATAAATACATATATTGTGTTAATGCAGTAGTCCATCCTTGGTGTCTGCCAGCACTCATTATGTTGCGGTATTTTAGGAGGACCTTTACAACCTTTGTTAACATGTATTCTAAAAGAAGTACTATTAATGCTAACCCTAGAAGCCCTAAAATGTGCCTTGTCCTCTAAAATGGAGTTTTAATGCAGGGAATACAAGTTATCTTAGGCTCTATGTGAAAAAATATGGATGAGTCAACTGATGGAAATCAAACAACCATGACAAGGGGAAGGGTCTGCAGTTTCCCTTTCACATGGTGTGAAGACTTCACGTCAATAAAGTATCCTAAAATAAGTCACAAAATAGGTGAAACCCCTAGGGTCGTACCAAGAACAAGTGAAGACTGCCCTGTTAATACATTTCTTCCACTCTGAGAATGCCCAGTAAAGGAACTCCCATAAAGAATGACCTAACAATATGAAGACAGGAGCCTCCTTGAAGAGGAATCAACTGCCATAACAAATATGAAATTAACGGCTCTGAAATCAAACATTATGGAATAATCTAAACAGGACTATATAATCGTTATGTTAACTGATTAGAGGTAAAGAATAGAAATCCCAAAGAAACCTCAGAAAATCATGGATGAAGAAAAGCTGTATTTGAAAAATAGCCAAATAGATGTTCCAGAAATGAAACAAAGCCATTGAAAATTAAAAAATCCAATGAGTTATTATAAAGCTATGCTAATTTGAATGTTGATAAATATGAAGGTGAAATCGCTCAGTCGTGTCCGACTCTTTGCGACCCCGTGGACTGTAACCTACTAGGCTTCTCTGTCCATGGGATTCTCCAGGCAAGAATACTGGAGTAGATTGCCATTTCCTTCTCCAGGGGATCTTTCTGACCCAGGGATCAAACCCAGGTCTCCCACATTGGAGGCAGACGCTTTAACCTCTGAGCCACCAGGGAAGCCCTGATAAATATAATGGTGAAACAGAATAGAGAACCCAGAAACATACCCAAGCACGTATCAGTTCAGTTCAGTTCATTTGCTCAGTCATGTCCGATTCTTTGCGACCCCATGAACTGCAGCATGCCAGGCTTTCCTGTCCATCATCAACTCGCAGAGGTTGCTCAAACTCAAGCATGTATGGAGATTTGTTACTTCACAGAGGAGGCATTACAGATCAGGAGAAAAAAGAGTATTCAGAAAGTGTCTCTGTGTTGAATGATAGTCCAACAGAAGAAAGAACTTTGGATCTCAACTTTAGACCAACCACTGAATCAAATCCATCTAAATTTACCTAAAAGTAAAATCCAAACATTTTAGGGGAAATTATAGGAAAATATGTCAGAGTGCAAAAGAATTTCTTAAAATAGTTACAGAATAAAATCGTTAAGGATAATGATAGTCCAACAGAAGAAAGAACTTTGGATCTCAACTTTAGACCAACCACTGAATCAAATCCATCTAAATTTACCTAAAAGTAAAATCCAAACATTTTAGGGGAAATTATAGGAAAATATGTCAGAGTGCAAAAGAATTTCTTAAAATAGTTACAGAATAAAATCGTTAAGGATTGATAGAATAACCCACAGGCAAAAGAATGAAGTTTGTCCTTTACCTCACACCACATACAAAAATTAACTAAAAAATTAATCAAAGTCCTAAATATGAGAGTTAAAACTATAAAACTCTTGGAAGAAAAAAGGCAATGGCTCCTTAGAAATGACATCAACTCAGAAAGAACAAAGGAAACAGACTGGACTTTATCAAAATTAAAGATGTGCTTCAAAGGACATATCAAGGAAGTGGTAGAAAATATTTGCAAACATATATTTAATCAAGTGCTGCTGCTGCTGCTAAGTCGCTTCAGTCGTGTCCGACTGCGACCCCATAGACGGCAGCCCACGAGATTCTCCCCATCCCTGGGATTCTCCAGGCAAGAACACTGGAGTGGGTTGCCATTTCCTTCTCCAATGAGTGAAAGTGAAAAGTGAAAGGGAAGCCACTCAGTCGTGTCCGNGTCGGACACGACTGAAGTGACTTAGCAGCAGCAGCAGCAGCAGGTGGCACTAGTGGTAAAGAACCTGCCTGCCAATGTAGGAGAAATAAAGAGACACAGATTTGATCCCTAAGATCCCCTGAAGGAGGTCTTGGCACTCCACTCTAGTATTCTTGCCTGGAGAATTCCATGGACAGAGAAGCCTGGTAGGCTATAGTCCATAGGGTTGCACAGAGTTGGACATGACTGAAGCCGCATGGAAAACAAATTTATGGTTACCAAAGAGAAAAAAGGGGACAAGGGATAAATTAGGAGTTTGAGATTAACATGTACACACTGCTGTATACAAAATAAGTAAATAAGAACCTACTGGATAGCACAGGAAACTATATATTCAATATCTTGTAATAACCTACAATGGAAAAGAATCTGAAATATATATATATGAAAAAAACAGTGAAAATGTTAGTTGCTCTGTTGTGTCTGACTCTTTCCAACCCTATGGACTTGCAGCCCACCAGGCTCCTCTGTCCATGGAATTCTCCAGGCAAGAACACTGGAGTGAGTAGCCACTCCCTTCTCCAGAAGATCTTGCTGAGCCAGGGACTGAACCCAGGTCTCCCTCATTGCAGGCAGATTCTTTATCATCTGAGCCACCAGGGAAGCCATATATATATATATATATACACACACAGACACACAATGCATCACTTTGCTGTACACTTGATAACTTACAACATTGTAAATTATACTTCAATTAAAAAAAAGAATAGATATTGAGAAAAAACTAGCAAGCCTTTACATCTGACAAACAATGAAGATAATGTGATATCATAAAATTTACAGCAAGTGCTATAAGCCAGGTCTGTGAGCGCTGTACATTTCTTCTTGTTTAATCTTCACTACAAGCCTAAGAGTTAAGTACTCTTGTTAGGACCAATTTAAAATGAGGAAACTGAGACTTGTGAAGGCAGAATATCAGGGTGAAGGTCATTCTGTGCTGGAAGAAGAACTGGAGTCCCGTCATTCTGATCCCAGAAGTGCCTGGAAGTATCCTGGTTCCAGTCTTGTAAGTTCCAAGTTCCTGGACACGTATCAGTCCTGGAACAGTGAGGTCAGCCATAGGGGGCCCAAGCCTATTAGGGCAGACGTTCACTTAAAGTTTGTTGAATGGTTAATTTAATGAATGTTGTTTATTATTTTTCATAAATGTTAAAGATTTGCAATATATTAAGAATACAGCCTTTTATATTATATACATTTTTCTTTTGTCATTTTTACAACTTTTTTGATATACAGATATTTTAAAGTTTCATGTGTCAAATCGTTCTGTTTTTCCTTTATGGTTTCTTCCTTTGCTTTTATGTTTAGATATTCTTCCCTACCCTACACATGACAAGTTATATTTCCTTCTGGTTCTTTTATAGTTTATGTTGTAATTCAAAGTAAATTGGGGATATGCAGGAATGGGAAAGACTTCCATGCACATTTTCCTGGTTTGGCCGAGTGTTTCAGAACTGTGAGCATATATGTTTGAAATGTTCATCTCAGGAACTGATTTAAAATCCATAACTTAAGGGAATGAAACGCTTTCCAGTGCATTCCCAATGTGCAGTGCACGTGTATCTGCCCTGCAACTGGCAATCATGTCAAAATGTGTCAGCTCATTTCATATTCTTTTCAACTATCCTTTGATTAAGGGAGTGCTGTATCAACGTATGTAAGCCTGCAGTCAAATCTACCTTCAAATTATTAGCACCTGGTGAGAAATGTCCTTCCCATTCTAAACACCAGTTCATCATGTCTTATTTGTAATTCACTTGATGATTTTGATATATCATTATAAATACTATATGTGACTAAGCCTTTACACTGAAGCTTTGTTCTTATAATAACAGCAGAAAATGTGAATTGCATACTGTGTTCCTGATACAGATGTGTGGATTCAGACCAAGCAGGTGTGGTACTGGGTTGAGATGATAAATCACCAGTCCCAAATATCTTTGTTGGCAAATATAATGTCATTAATGCTTTCCTTGTACCATTGGCTCTAACTTAGTTTTCTAGCCAATGGAATGGGAAAATATTTGTGAATTCAGTGATTAAACAGTACAATAGAAATTATTTTGTTAGAAAACAAAATGAATGTTCTAGTCCAGGCATCAGCAAACTTTCTGGGAAGAGTCAGATGGTAAGTATTTTAGGTTTTGCTGGCCATAGGATGTCAATTACAACTCCTCCCCTCTGCATTTTAGCAGCCCTAGACAGAACATAAACAGACAGGCGTGGCTGTGTTCCAATGCAACTTTATTTACAAAAGCAGTTGGTCTGAATGGTTTGGCCCCTGGGTTGTAGTTTTCCAACTGCTGTAGAGTCAGAGATTTCATTCCCTTACAACTGAGTATTTCTTACTTGAAAGGTGAGCATTAGTCACTATCCTGGAAAATATTAAACAAGTGCTCCTATCATTGGTGGTTTAAGGCTTTGACTTCAGTGTGTTAAGGTTAAATTGGAAAGCCTTTTGAAAATGCTTTGAAGAATCATGATGTAAACGTGGAGTTGTTTGTGAGGATAGGTTATATCAATCTCACACGAAAGGTTAGTGTCTCAGAGCTTCTTTGATATTAGTGGCTCATAACTTTCTTCCTAAACAAATATTTCTGCCTTCTGCCAGAGACCTGGATTCAGCTCTTAATTCCAAAGGGGTTCAGACTTAGATGGAGGGAAACATATGGGTACCATACTTTTGGTAGAGTGTGTCTCTATGTAATCACAAAATCTGAATATCTTGAGAGGGAAATGGCAACCCACTCCAGTATTCTTGCCTGGAAAATCCCATGGACGGAGGAGCCTGGTGGGCTGCAGTCCATGGGGTCGCTAAGAGTTGGACACGACTGAGCAACTTCACTTTCACTTTTCACTTTCATGCATTGGAGAAGGAAATGGCAACCCACTCCAGTGTTCTTGCCTGGAGAATCCCAGGGACAGGGGAGCCTTGGTGGGCTGCTGTCTATGGGGTCGCAGAGAGTTGGACACAACTGAAGCGACTTAGCAGTAGCAGTAGCAGCAGAGCTCTATGTTACAAATTTGGATGGTCTGCTTTAATGCACAAAGTTTCTGCATCACAAAGGTGGCAAATGCAAGACATTCTCAGTATCATTACTTCATGCTTTAGTAAATCAGAAAGACTGACTTTTGCTTCCATTTTGATAAATTCTCTCACCGTACAGAATGTGATCTGTGGGTCAATTGCTGATTTGCTACAATTATATTTCCAAACTAAATACAATTTTTTGTATTTAATATATATATATATATATACATGTAAAAATATTTGTAGTTTTTGAGGGGGTTGATAATGTATATATATATATATATATATACGTATGTATAAAGTGAAGTGAAAATCTTTCAATCATGTCAGACTCTTTGCAACCCCATGGACTGTAGTTCTCCAGGCTCCTCTGTCCATGGAATTCTCCAGGCAAGAATGCTGGAGTGGTTAGCTATTCGCTTCTCCAGGGGATCTTCCTGACCAGGGATTGAACCCAGGTGTTCTGCATTGCAGACAGATTCCTTATCATCTGAGCCACCATGTATATGTATGTATACAGACATGCTTTATGTATTTACATATATAGTTTAAAAATCGGTATCTTACAGACTCCCAAATATTCATAAATATTTACTCCTGCCAAGTTTCAATGCTGCTGCTGCTGCTGCTAAGCCGCTTCAGTCATGTCTGACTCTGTGTGACCCCATAGACAGCAGCCCACCAGGTTCCCCTGTCCCTGGGATTCTCCAGGCAATAACACTGGAGTGGGTTGCCATTTCCTTCTCCAAAGCATGAAAGTGAAAAGTGAAAGTGAAGTCGCTCAGTCATGTCCGACTCTTCTCAATCCCATGGACTGCAGCCCACCAGGCTCCTCCATCCATGGGATTTTCCAGGCAAGAGTACTATCAGTGCTTAAGACAGGTTGGATTTCATACTTTCAAAAACCTCCCTGTCTGTGATAAGTCTTTTGTTGTTGTTTTTGTATTTTGATTGTTTTTATACTCTTGGAAGGGACTTCATTATTCTTTGGTGGTTGGCTTGTTTTTGAAGATGTCCCCAAAGCCACTGGAGATAACATATAATGAGTAAGGTAGATGTTTAAGTTGAGGAATGGATCTTTGTTCAAAAATAAGATATAAAGTTAAAGTAATGGGACTGATTTTTTTATGTCTTATGATGCAACTTTAATGTATTGCCTCTTTAGATTAATTATTGGAGGGCAATTTCATTTGGTTATGGAAACTACCAGCTGTATTAAACCTTATTACTTGTATTCATACCTTGTAGAAACATGCTTCTCATTCACCCTTAGGAGGAGAACTTGGATGAATACAAGGAGCTGTCAACAGGTTTGTAATGTGTGTCTCTTTCAACAAATCTATAGATGCTTTATTGCTAATTTCCCAAACTCTCGCCAGTCCAGCTTGGTGAGATTTTATGACAGAAATATCCCTCTTGAGTACCTATAACTTCTATGGCCCTTTGTGGGTGGTGTTCTGGGGCTGACCAGTGAAGGGACAAGAAAATAATTCTTAATTCGTTTCATAATGGAGCCAAGTGTTGAAAGAGAGTCAGCTGGAGGCTCCTGGGGAGAATAGAGGCACAACTGAGAGAGAGAGGAGAGAGAAGTACTCAGAGCGACAATATTTGAGATTATTCTGATTTAAGATCGATTTAATTTGAGGAAGATACATTCTGTATTGATAGTAGAAACAGAAGTAATCATGAATAATTTCAAGTTGAGACAACAGGGCCTTTCTTTGGTTTGTTTCTTTTTCTCTCTTAAAACATGCATGTGCTACACCTACCCCCCCACAAATACTAAAATTTATTGTTAATTTTCTAATTGCAAAAAAAATACATACTTATGAGGAACATTTTTAAAACAAAGAAGTAAAATGAAAAAAAATTACATCATTGATCACACAGAGATATTAGTGGTGAAACTTAAAGGTATGCATTTTCTCAATTATCTCTTCTTCCTCCTTCCTGCCTCCCTTTCTCTTTTGTCTTCCTTTTTTTTTTTTTTAACATTTCTATTGATTGCTTTTTTTAAAAAGAGGATCTATCACTTTAAATAGGATGTTTCATGATTTGCATGTCCTATAACAATATACCTAAATATCTCCAAGTGTATCTCTTTGTCAATGGGCGTTTTTCCAAACATAATTAAAAAAATAATTTTAACGAGCTCTATTCTTCCAGTTATAAATGCAATACATATTTATTGTGAAATAATATAGAAAATTACAAAAACAAAAGATAAAAATCATCTTTAGTACTACTACCAGAAGTTGCTTACATTTTTCTGTGGGGAATTTGAAGGAGGGTATTTATGGTAAAATAAGCTTGGGAAATTTTGGATTAAATGCACTTAAACAGGTTTTCTTTCACTGTAGGACTCTCAACACCTTTAATATGTTGAAGTGTATTATGGTGCTCATAAAAGAGAGATGAAATAGTTTCCCCAACTTATTTGACCTAAGACTGTTTTATTCCAATAGATATTTTCCTTCTTCAAAACACACATTAGTAAACAATGTTCTTTACACACACACACAGGCATATTCACACAGTCTTTATATACTTGTTTCTAAATATACTTGAGTAAATTCCGGAAGTTGGCGCTAGACAGGGAGGCCTGGTGTGCTGGAGTCCATGGGGTCACAAAGAGTTGGACATGACTGAATGACTGAACTGAACTGAAATATACTTGTTGNCAAAACACACATTAGTAAACAATGTTCTTTACACACACACACAGGCATATTCACACAGTCTTTATATACTTGTTTCTAAATATACTTGAGTAAATTCCGGAAGTTGGCGCTAGACAGGGAGGCCTGGTGTGCTGGAGTCCATGGGGTCACAAAGAGTTGGACATGACTGAATGACTGAACTGAACTG
Source organism: Oreotragus oreotragus (assembly GCA_006410675.1). Classification (NCBI taxonomy): domain Eukaryota; kingdom Metazoa; phylum Chordata; class Mammalia; order Artiodactyla; family Bovidae; genus Oreotragus; species Oreotragus oreotragus. Next base: position 377,890 of record SJYX01009010.1, read on the forward strand.
AAATATACTTGTTGTAAATTGTTTTTAAAAATAATAGGATAATAAACACATCATGGATGTCTATTCACATCAATAAATGGAAATTCACGTCATCACTTTTAATGGCTGCAAAATCTGCCACTGTTTTTATGTATCCTATGTTTCTAAACAGCCTTTGTTTCCACTTTTTTTACATTTGTAGATTATACTGAAATCAAAGCCCTATACATCACTTTCTTATAAACTTGCCAAATTATTTCCTTAGGTGAAACTTATAAGAAAGAGATAATATAAGACTTTTAATTTGTCTATATTCCAAGATTAGTTTCTTCACTCAAGAATATAGCATTTTTTAAAAATTAAAAACAGAATGAGAGTTTAGTTGAAGTATATGCTTATCAGCAATGATCTAACAGGAGCAAAGTGGGCTATCAGAAATATGGTTTTTAAAGTGCTTGCTGTTATTCACAAGACTACTGTGCATTTATAAAGGAGTAGTTATCAAAATGTCTTTTTGGTATGAAAACTGAGACCTTCCCTCCTTAGAAAATAAAGTGAAAAAGCCAATTCCAAAAATGTTATCCCACTCAACTTCTGGTAGAGAATCAAAAAGCTTAGGAGGAACAATACTTTCTCAGTTTTAAGTGAAAGGGAAATACATTTTAAATTCAGGTTAAGATACAGAAATAGATCCCTTGTGTTTCTCTTAGTGATCTGCCTCTTCTTGTTAATTAAAATGTAACGTATTCTATCCAATGTTTTATTAGAATTATGACTCTATTCTATCAAAGGTCCCATAAGATATTTCACTGGAGCTTACAGAAACTGGGGTTTCATCTTGCTTAGAATAAAAATTCAGAAAGCAGATCTGTTTGATCAGATTCTGTCTGTCTGAATATTGGAGTCTGCATTGAAGCTTTTGAACAATTATACACAGGGCTGAGCAAAGGCTATTATTTGCTTATGTGGTAGACTGAGATCAAGAATGTTAATGTTATCTCCAAGAAGACTTTTTAATTTATATCAAAATTGTATAAACAGGGTCACCAGGGCTAAATGGGATGTCAATGACCTATGAAGATGAGAAAGTAAACAAAAGATCTTAAAATAAGCTCGTAACCTGAACACCTCGAGCGTTGTTGTATATTAAAAGGCAATTGCTTACATAAAGAAAGGGAAAATTACTTAGTGCTAATTCTGTTTGTGACAGGCTCCTTCTTCCTCAATCCATCAGCAGAATGGTGGTGGATGGGGGTTTTCACTCTGCCTGTTTTGAAGGGCTGTGAAGAAAACCAATGTGAGCTGTCCTTTACGAGTATCCTGGCCCTCAGATGCCTATCCATTTCCTTTATGGGTTAGCTTCAGGCTACGTTCTTTCTTCAGTAGAGGTTTGTGGAGATAAGGGAGTAGCTGGGGGACCTGAGTAAGATTAAAGGAGTAAAATATGGTTGGCAGGAAGAGATGGGTAAGTTCACTAAGGTACACGTTCAAGGATTTCTTTGAAGCTTAAACGTCCATCTTCAAAAGGAATTTCAGCCAGATGGGGAACAAATGGGAACCTGTCTTTAGGTGGATAACCCACAGAGTTTGGGTTCAAGAGTAGAGGGATGAGGGGTCCCAAAAATGTCATGAGAAAAAGGACCATGAAAAAAAAATAGGGTTGATTTTTTAAAATTTTGGGTTAGTGGATATATGTAATTAGAGATCTGAAATGGAGACAAATTAAAAACTCATTGCGCTTCCCTGGTGGCTCAGCGGTAAAGAATTTGCCTACAGTGCAGGAGTCGGAGGAGCCACAGGTTTGATCTTTGGGTCAGGAAGACCTGCTGGAGGAGGGCCTGCCAACCCACTCCAGTATTCTTGCCTGGAAAACCCCATGGACAGAGGAGACTGGCGGGCTGCAGTCCTCAGGGTCTCAAAGAGGCGAACAGGACTGAAGCGACTTAGTACACGGCACAGGAGTAAATAGTTTGCTCACAAGAAAGAAAAGATGTATGAGGACTCCATGATGACCAGGTTGTGGCTCCAGAGAGAATAGAATCTAGAGAATAGGACCATTATGTACATGGTTCTGTGGTTACACTTCTAGAATTAGATCCAAGCTCTTCTAGTTACCTTGTGTGACCCAGGAGAAGTGATCTAACCTCTCTGTGCTTTTCTCATCATTAAAATGAGAGTAAAAATGGTAGCTACCTGCCAGGTTAGTTGTAAGGTTAAACGAGTTATCACCTGTAGAGCATTCAAACAGTGCTTGATATGTAAGAAGTGCTCAGTGAATGCTTACCATACATTTTAACATTTGAAGATGCACTAAGAAGGTTAAGAATATCCTGAGGGATAATTATTCTGCTGCCTGCCTGTCCATCTGAGAGCTTAATTTATGTGGTTCTTTTTAATACAATTGTATGATTTTAATAATACAATTATATCCGCTTACTGAATTCATTTATTTGGCTGTGCTGGGTCTTCCTTGCTGCTCAGGCTTTTTTCTAGCTGTGGTGCCTGGGCTTCTTATTTGGTGGCGTCTCTTGTTGTGGACCATAGGCTCTAGGGCACCTGGGCTCAGCAGTTGCCGCTCCTGGGCTCTAGAGCACAAGCTCAGTAGCTGGGGCACTCAGGCTTAGCTGCCCCGCAGTGGAATCTTCCAAGACCAGGGATGGAACCCATGTCTCCTTCATTGGCAGGTGGATTCCTTACCATTGAGCCACCAGGGAAGCTTTACGTGGTTCTTGATGGCTTTTTGATCTTTACATCCACGGGGTCTTATCCAAAGCTGCTCTCAATTAATGAACACTTGAGCCAGGATCCATTGGCCAGGTGTACTGCCCGGGTGGGGTATCACTCCAGGGAAGAGGAAGAGGTGCTGGGCAGTGGGAAAGTTTCTGAGACAAACTTAACTCATTCACACCAAACTTAACACACCAGGTACAATTTTGCCAATTGTGAGGAAATTCTGAAGTTTCTAGCATTTCGGTCCTCATCAGCAGAGAAAGAATGTGCCTCTATTGTTCCGTGAGAAAACACAGATGATTAGGATATATTTTCTGGCTCCTTGATTGAACCCTAGGAAGAAAAAATGTGTCTCATTCAAGAGAAGTCTTGGGGACTTCCCTGGTGGTTCAAAATGGTTAAGACTGCTTTTAATGTAGGGGGTGCAGGTTTGATCCCTGGTCGGGGAACTAGATCCCACACCATGCAACTGAAAACAAAAACAAGCCGTGGAAGGGCAGATATTTTCTGGCTCCTTGATTGAACCCTAGGAAGAAAAAATGTGTCTCATTCAAGAGAAGTCTTGGGGACTTCCCTGGTGGTTCAAAATGGTTAAGACTGCTTTTAATGTAGGGGGTGCAGGTTTGATCCCTGGTCGGGGAACTAGATCCCACACCATGCAACTAAAAACAAAAACAAGCCGTGGAAGGGCAGGGACTCTTGGAAAAGTGGTGGAGGTTGTGACAGAGCTCATGCGAAGGAATTCAGGAGTCTTGGCTTTGGATGAAGAAGCCGAGTTAGCATATGGCTGAAGCTGCACGCCGGCCAGGCCGGTGCTTGAGATGTCAAAAGACAGGAGAGACAAGAAGGCAAGGGCAGACAGACAGACAGACACACACACAATCAGAGAAGAGGCTAGCTTAGAAATATATATGCTATTGAAATACCAAGTTATGTTTATAACTTAGTTTTTTTTCCCTAAGAGCCATCAATTTAATATATTTTGTTTCCACTAACTTAAACAGAATCATATAATTATTCCTTTATAGATCCTCTATCCAAATACATTAAAATACTTACTATTTATCCTAGCACATTTTCCTGCTCTAACATGGTGGATTTCTCTTCCGATTAATAATACCCGGAGGATTCTGCACAAATCTAGCTTTTTGAGCTCAGGCCAATAAACATGGATCAAATGATCTCCAAGGCCCTTTTTAACTCTAAATCTCTTTCATTTAAAAAAATTGTTTATACAAATTTTAAAGATTACTTTGCATTTATACTTACTATGAAATATTGGCTATATTCCTTGCGTTGTATATACATTCTTGAGCCTATGTAACACCTAATAGTTTGTGCCCCGCCTACCTCAACTCCCCCCCACCCCCGCTATTTCCCCTCCCCCACATTTGTAATCACTTTTTGTTTTTTTTTTTTGTGAGTCTTCCTCTTTTTTTTCATATT
>SJYX01009010.1:395627-455718 GCA_006410675.1 Oreotragus oreotragus
TCTGGAGGCTGGAGTCACAGGGGCCTTCTTTTCTTGGCCGTGTCTGCGGCTCCCCACGTGGGCTCCTCGGCTTATTTGGCTGTGCTGGGTTTTCGTTGCTGTGCAGGCTTTTCTCTGGTCGTGGCGAGCAGGGCCCCATGTTCCTCCCAGAGGGTGAGGAGCCGGCAGGGCGAGGCGAAGGTCTCTGGTGCGGGTGGCGTGGTGCTGTGTCCTCCATCCATCATTTTTTCTTTCCTTGAACTTATTCATTTATTCAAAGACAATTAATTGAGGGCATGCCACGTGCTATACATGTGGCATGGGGATATGGCAGTGAGTAAAATGGATAAACATACCTGCCCTGTGGAGTTTCCATTCTAGATGGAGAAAGACACACAATTAAATAAAAATATAATTAAATACACATATATGTATATTTCAGAGGGTGGGAAGTGCAGTAGAGTAAGAAATATGAAAAGAAAGGGAAGGGGAACTTTGAAGGTGGAGTGACCTTTAAATGATGTGGTCCAGAAAGCTATTTAGTCATGCATATTTCCAACAGGACAGGGTTGGACTTACCTAAAGAAATCCCATGTAACTGTCTTCGAGTTCATACTTTCTATGAAAAGTTTTTTTTTTTTTTTTAGCCAAATATATCTTTGACTCGATTTCATTTATCTATTTATCTTTCATGTACAATTTAAAAAATTCAGTTATANGTCCAGAAAGCTATTTAGTCATGCATATTTCCAACAGGACAGGGTTGGACTTACCTAAAGAAATCCCATGTAACTGTCTTCGAGTTCATACTTTCTATGAAAAGTTTTTTTTTTTTTTTTAGCCAAATATATCTTTGACTCGATTTCATTTATCTATTTATCTTTCATGTACAATTTAAAAAATTCAGTTATAATGTACTCACAATAAAAATGCTCCCAATCTTAAAAATTGGTTTGATGAATATTAACAGTCACAGTGACCTGTATAATGATCACACAAAACAAGATAGAGAACATTCCTATCATTCCATCAGGCTTCCCAGGTGGCTAAGCAGTAAAGAATTCACCTGCTAGGCAGAAGACTCAGGAGATGCCACTTGTTCAATCCTTGAGTTGGGAAGATCCCCTGGAAGAGGGCATGGCAGCCCACTCTAGTATTCTTGCCTTGGAGAATCCCATGGACAGAGGAGCCTCACAGGTACAGTCCATAGGGTTGCGTAGAGTCAGACGCGACAAGTGACTGAGCACATCATTACATTATTCCTCCTTCCAGTCAACTTCTTGCCCTCCCTCCATGACACATAAATCAATTTTTGACGTGTATAATCAAAGAGGGGCTTCCTAGGTGGCTCTAGTGGTAAAGAACTCTCCTCTCAATGCAGGAGACGTGAGATATATGGGTTCAATTCCTGGGTCTGGAGGAGGGCATGGAAATGCATTTTGGTATTCTTGCCTAGAGAACCCCTATGGACAGAGGAGCCTGGCAAGCTATGGTCCGTGGTGTCCCAAAGAGTCATAGGTGACTAAAGTGACTTAGCGCACACATGCATAATCAAAGAGAGTTTTGCCTGTCCTCAGTCTTCACGGAAATGGAAAAGTGAAGTCGCTCAGTCGTGTCTGACTCTTTGTGACCCATGGACTATGCAGTCCATGGAATTCTCCAGGCCAGAATACTGGAGTGGGTAGAGTGGGTAGCCGTTCCCTTCTCCAAGAGATCTTCCCAACCCAGGGATTGAACCCAGGCCTCCCACATTGCAGGCGGATTCTTTATGAACTAAGCCACTGATGGAAACATACCATATATATTGGTTTGTCTCTTCTTTGCATGATTTTGAAGTTTGTCCATTATGCTTTCTATAAAAGTATTTTGTACCTTTTAATTGCTGAGTAGTATTCCATTGTATGAAGAAGGAAATGGCAAACCCATTTCCTAGTATTTTCTAGTATTCTTGTCTGGAAAACCCCATGGAAAGAGGAGCCTGGTGGGCTACAGTTCATGGGGTCACAAAGAGTCAGACTTAATGACTGAACACTAACACTAATTCCCTTGTGTAGATTTACTTGGTTTTTAGATAGAGACTTTTCATGAATGAGAGCCTCCCCCTCCCAAATATGAATCAGAATCTTTCTGCTGAAAGGAAAGTGTAGAACTAAAGGACCTGCCTGGTGACCTCACTGCTGGATCACCCATCGTGTTTCTCATGTTTAACTAATGTTGGTGGGCTTCTTCCTCTTCTGTCAACAGGAGGCCCTACCCTTGTCAGTATCTTGGTCTTGCCTTCCAGGCACCTGGCTATTTCAGGCTTCCACTCCTGAAGTCTGGACTCACCAGGCCTTTCTCATCACTGCCAATCCATTTTTTTTAGATGTGCAATCTGCCAGCCACTTCCTTTGTCCAGGCACCCCAAATGCTGCAGGATGGAGCTGCAATCCCATGTCCTTAGCTGCAGTATCTGGCACTAAGGAGTTCCGTTTTATACTTACCTAGTTTGAAAAGATTCTCCTTGGGCTCCTCCTTTATTTAGTTCATGGCTCTTTTTTCTCATCCTACTTGCTCCTTTGAATGTCAGAATGGGCAGAATAGGGTAGCTGAGATTTAGAAGGGTGGAGAAACTGTTCATCTTAGGGCTTGTCTTTGAAAAGCATTTCATCTTCCTTTTGATCAGTTACTGAATAGAGCAAGCCTGGCTTATCTGAGAAGGTGGTGTTTACAATGTGAAAAAGGCATACTCTATGGGTGTTTGGAGGATGCATAACTCTAAGTGCACAGGTTTAAAAAAAAAGATAAATTGTTTTTCTAGAGAAACACTGCATTTTGAAGGGTGATGTGGCACAGGGTCCAGTTAGCTGATACTTGATCTCCTGCAGGTATTATTCTGCATCCCTGGTGCAGTGAAGAAGGCCATTAGCACCAGGGAGAGGCCTGGGACTAGCCAGAGATATTTGGAGGTCACCACCTGTCTTAAAATCCATTCATTAGTTTCCTTAACATTTGCCTCAGCTATTTACATAGGATTCCTGAGCAGCAAGAAGGGAAAGATCAGGACAACCAAGCCATGGTTTGGAGCTATGATGTGTATAGTTAGAGGATTGGTTTTATCTGACTGTTCTTTCCTTCCCCATGACATTGATTATTTCTTCTCTTGAAAATCAGGCTTTCAATGGGTGACTGTACTGTGATATATTCCTATGGTAGAATAATATGTGAAAATAAAAAATGAATAAGCTAGAACAACACTTAGCAAAGCGTAGTCATTTTGTATCCAAAAAAATTATGGAGTTAAAAAACCTGCAAATTATATATGTACAATATGGCACTATTTATGCAAAAAATTTAAATATGCAAAATGATCCTGTGTATCATCTAGATAAATTTACATATTATAGCAGTTTAAAAATATGCTTCTGGATGATAACCTCCAAATTCAGAATCAGGGTTCCCTCTGGTGGGGATTTGGAGAGGAATACTTCTGGGATGGGGCCACAAGAAACTACAATTCTGCTTATAGTAGTTAATTTTGGGGCAAGGCATTTCCCCAACACTGTGTGGTATATGGGATCTTAATTTCCCCTCCAGGGATGGAACCTGGACCCTGCATTGGAAGGCAGAGTCTTAACAACTGGAGCACAAGGGAAGTCCCAGTATTTAATTGCTGGATGGTGACCCCAAAGATATTCTACGTTGTTATTCATATGTTTTTATATATTAAAATATTTTATAATAAACAAAAATTGTTCATTGCAGTAAGATGATAATTGGTTTTTATTCTCTATATTATTAAATTTCTGACATTCATTCATTTTCACCAGTTGCCAAATTGTAGATTTTGGTTAAGAAATGAAGTTTGGGGGAGGGGTGTGCTTAGAGTTCAAAATTTCTGTGTCAATGAATTGTTCTTAGAAGGCAGGTTTACCTTCTCAAACAAATACATGGTGTTATGTCAACCTAATTAATGATGTGGAACACAGGATTTTAAATAAATGCTGCTGTAACTCTTTTTTCCCCCAAAGAATTCTATAATTTACTCATTGATTAAGTGTTATTAAGACTACTATGTTATTACACTGGTATAAGTAACATGATGTGTTGGGATGGAAAAAAATTTACTCAACAAATTGTAAAATACACAATGCAAAACAAAAGTATTTTAGCCAATTTCCAAAGAGGAAATGCAGCACAGGACAATGTGCATAAACCCCTTGTGAGCAGCCATACTAGAGAATGAATGGGTGTGGTTTGCTGAGCTATTTCAGACTTGTCTCAGTCTGGGATGGGGTGGCAGGAGCTGGATTTGGGTCAGGGCCTTCTGTAGCTGAGAGCAACAAACCTCTCAAGCTGTCCAGTCCCATCTGCATTCTCCGTTCCCGGGTTTCTGGATTCCTAAGGTTCGTTCCCTGAAAATCTACAAAAGCCATTCTGAACTAGGGATCCCCTCCCCCTCTCTCTGGGCTGGTCCAGAGCTGTGGGTAATGTTGACATCCAGCATGCGCGAGGATGCAAAGGGGCACCCTATGAAAATGGAGATGTAAAGGCAGAGGAAGAGAAATGATGCAATTTCTTTTCCAGCTAAGGAGAAGGATAGCAGAAATGAACGAGATCTGGGAGGAAATTTATATTAGGGGATAAACAAATGAGTTTTGTGCCCGCCTCTTTAAGTCTCTTCAATGCCGTGTTCATTTCTCTTTTTTGATTACCAGGTAGTGCTGTCCTCAGTCTCTTGGGGCATACTTCTTTCCGGTTCTGGCACAAACTACCCCTCAGGGCTTAAAGACATGCAGATGACAGATGATCAAGGTATGCATCTCTTAATCAAGCTGCCGTATTCGCCCATCTAAAGAGCTGTTTAAAAAACACATCTAGCAGATCTCAGCCTCCAATATTCACATCTTATTTACTCCAACTTTCACTTTTGAAAAATCTGAAGAAATTCACATGCAGGCTGTGACCAAAGGAGAGGACAAGCTAAACATTCCCTCTGCAGGGGAAGGACATTTCTCTATTTTAAATTCAGCTGCTGATTTTATTAGCTGTTGTCCTGACCTTTCAGCCAGCTTAAGGGTTGTTTACATTAACACTGAAAATGTAAGCTTACGTGGCCAGGGTGCTTTTCTAAATGACGCTCTTTAGATAGCTTTTCATTTGTTGGATGATAATTACTATTTTTCCCCCTCTTTTGGCTTTAACGTGGAAGGAAAGGACTACGGCACAGTTTCCTTCTCTGTTTACAGACTGAGCGTTTGCCATATGTCCAGCCCCGGACATGGTCTTTCTACCCAATTTTATCCCTCTGCCAAGAGAGCAAAATCACATTTCAGAAATATTATTTCCACCTTGTACACTGTTGGTGGGAATGTAAATTTGTGCCATCATTATGGAAAATAGTATGAAGGTTTCCCAAAAATAGAATTACTGTAGAATCCAGCAGTTCCATTCCTGGGTATATATCCAAAAAAAAACAAAAAACAAAACATTCATTCAAAAAGATACATGCACCTCAATGTTTCTAGAAGCATTATTTACAATTGCCAAGATATGGAAGCAACTTATGTATCTATCAACAGATAGATGGATAAAGAAGATGTGATCTATATGTATATATAAAATGGAATACTGCTCAGCCATAAAAGAGAATGAGAACTTGCCATTTGCAGCAACGTGGATGGACTTGGAGGGCATTATGCTCAGTGAAACAAGTCAGACAGAGAAAGACAAATAGTGTATGATATCACTTACATGTAGAATCTTAAAAAGTATGAGGAACTAGTGAATATAACAGAAAAGAAACAGACTAACAGATACAGAGAACAAGGTAGTGGATATCAGTGTGGGGGGCAGTACAGGGGTGTGGGTGGGAGTTAACAACCACTGGGTGTAAGATAAGCTATAAGGATGTACTGTATAATGTGCAGAATATAGCCAAGTATTTCCTAATACCTATAAATGGAGTTTAACCTTTAAAAATTGCATAAAAATTGAAAAAGGTATTTCCACATGTCTACAGACAGACCAGATATTGGGGTGCATCTCAGCACGAAACAAAACAGTTTTAGTCCTGGTATTCTAGAAGATTCAACTTGTTTTACTTTTGCTTATATTTTCCTTGGGAAAAAGTGATTTCATAGTGAAATGCTATGGATGTAGAATGGGATTCCACAAATAGGAGATGAACAAAAAGTCTTGCCTAGGAAATTTCTAAGTAAGTCCCTCTAGAAATGTTCTGTTCGGGAACACTTCATGGAACTTCAGGACTAACTTGATCCCCTTCTCTGGAAGCCAATGCTGGGGTTCCTTTCCCATGCTGGATTCTTGAGAAATACAAAGCAGTTGATCCTCTTCAACCAAAATTTGGAGCTCTCACTTAGAGAGAGGTACAGGACAAGAAATAATGTAGGTATTTGACTGTTACCTGACATTCCTTCTAGTCAGAAAATTCAGGTCTTCCTTGAGCTGTGATGAAATGACACAGTAATTAGCCAAATTTCTACCTCACTTGGTGTAGTATATAATACGCCTTACTAAATATTTCAAACTCGCTATTATACAATTGGCAATTCCCCCTTTTTGTGTACTCAACAAGTGTCAGGCCCCTCCAAGGTGTTTTGCATATCTTATTTCTAATCATGGTAAAATCTAGAGAGGTGGGCATTGTTATGCCTATTTCAGAGATGAAGAAACTGAACTTGAGAAACAGCAACTGACCTGCTCAAACTTATATAGACAGAAATTGGCAGCCCGGGGGTGAGAAAGCCACCTCTTATCTGATGCTGGAGTTAACCCTCTGTCCACTTTACCAAACCTCTTCCATGTTCAATGTCATCAACACAGTCACTTGGTACCTGATTGGGTAAATGCAGTACCGAATCCGTTTGCCTTGTTTAGAACAACTGAGACAAAGATGCATTTCATTGAGTTGACCTCGGATAAGTGCATTGCAATTAGATGTGTTTCACGTTTCTTGGGCTTTATCTTCGGAAAGCATCTTTGACAGTGAATTTGCCTTCTGATAATGCACAGGGCATGGGAGGGATCTTGACAAAATAGCATGCTTCCTAGTATTGACCCTTTGCAGAGGGTTTTTGGTTGTTTCTCTTATCATTCCATGGGATGTTAACCTGGACAGTTTACTCTCTTAGCTAATGTACCCTTGAAGAAATTTTAATTTTCAATCTTGCCAGCTACAAAAAAGGACAAGAAAACACGTAAATATTACACCTAACCCAGCAGTCCTTTCAATGGCAGGAGAATTGTTTCTTTGTGGTACAAAAGAGACTTTCTATCTGCCACTTGTATAAAATAAGCCCCGATTTGGGGTTGTTTTTGGAGGGCAAAGGGTGCTGCTGCTTATCTGATTGCACTTAGTGATACATTTTAATCTATGATTTATACAACCTGACATTGACGTTCATTTAGCTCACATTACAAGCGAAGTAATTCACTCCTTAATGAAGTGTACCCTACATGACATATTGACCATGTGAGCTGACAATCATGGCTCTAAAACAGGCCTAGGTAACATTTTCTTTTAAGTAGGCTGTCAGTTAGCAAACTTAAAAATAAGGCCTGCTGACCTGCCGTTCTTCCAGAAGTATTTTATTGGGGCATCAGAGAAGCACATACTAACATCAACTATCGAAATGGAGGGAAAGAGCAAAAAATTATGCATGTATTTAATGTTGTTCAGATGAAGAGCCTTTCCATAAATTTATGCAATATTCCCTCCAACTTTTTATTTTGAAAAGACTTTCAAGCCTATAGAAAAGTAGAAAACATAGCCCCATGAATATCTGTACATCTTTCACCTAGATTCAACTAAGTGTTAATATTTTGTCACCTTTGTGTACTCTGTGTGTGTGTGTGCATTTGTATTATTTTAGAGTAGATTCAGATATTATGATTCTTCACTCCTAAAATGCTTCAGCTTGTATCCTGTGATGATCAGAGCATCCTCCCATATAACTAAAACACCATTAACACACAACTAAGAAAATGGACAATGCAATAATATAATCTAATATATAGTTTATATTCCAGTTCCCCCAACTGTCCCCAAAATGTATTTTAAAGCTATCTTTTTAAAATGCAGAATTGAATCAAAATTTACACTTTGCATTTGGTTGTTAAGTATTTATTCAGAATTCCACCAGTAAAATTATAAAATATACATAATTTTAATTTTATATATAAAATTATACAGAATTTTACCAGCAAAAATGAAAACAGCTTTGATCCACAATGATTTGAAAGGGCTATTGATAAACTGTTAGGAATGCTATATACTAAAGTATTTCTAATAGATTCTACTTACAAAGTATGTAATCCATCTTAGTGGTCTTTTTCCTCCCCCCTAGTGTATTTCAGTCTATTTACCTTTACTATATTTAAATTGGTGAACATGGGAAATAGTATTACTGATTTTAAAAATTTCAGTCTCATAGAGGTATATGTTTTATTCTAAGGTTTCAAAATCTCTGTAGGAATAAAATCCCAATCTAGAAGATTCATTCCAGCCCTACACAAAAAGGGAAAAGAATCATGAACTGTTCTGCCTAAAGCAGAGCTTTTCAGAGATATATTTAGAATGAATTACAAGTTTCAGATAATTGAGTTTTCTTCTAACTTAGACTTCTACTTATTTTCTTGAAAGCAGAATGTGTTAAATTAAAAATGGAAAGGAAAATTAATTTCAAGGAACATTCACTGGGGCAAATGATGATTTTATTATTGCCATGGACATTCAAAGATCAAATTTAAGGGAATGTGATTGAATTCAGTGTCACAAATACACTTCTCATGTATAATACCATGTATCTAGGGTTTTGTAAAGTGGCTGTAGAACTGCTTTAGAGTTGTACTTAAATACTGAGAAGCTGCATTTTGTAAGTTACAGTTTGTGTGGATCCTATTTATTTATGTCATATTTTCATCTGCAGTGCAAAAACTATTGCAGAAAATAGAAGAGGGGAATTGTGACCTTTTATGTTCACTTGGTAGAAGACAGTAACTTTGTTTTCAAAGTAGCAAAACAATATTATCCTTTTTCATATTAAATCATAAAAAGGCTTATGTTCAATTTAATATATTTAAAAAAACAACCCCCCACCAAATCCTCGTCCACTGGTGATTGTTATTGAATTTTAAAATTAACTAGAATATTTTTCCTCCATAGTAGAAAAAAGTGGAGAAAATGTAGTAGAAAAACATATTTCATCACATCTAAGACATATTTTCACCCTTTAATATTTGAAATAAAGCTGTATCTTGAAAGAGAGATCACAAAAATTTTAAGTAAGTATTTTTCCTTTCTTAGTGATATTATATAAAGTTATTGTCCTTCTTATAGTTGATGGTTTCTTACTTTCCATGAAATATAATGCTGAACAATATAATATGCCATACTATATATACCATCTATGAGAATTCATAGCAAAGGGACGTAGTTTTTATGAGCATTGTAGTACTGAGTATTTGTATGGTTGAAAAATTAGACACATGGTCCCAGAGACCTTATCATACAAAGGATGGTTTGTGAGTGCTGTGCTATGCTAAGTCGCTTCAGCCGTGTCTGACTCTTTGTGACCCTGTGGACCTTAGCCCATCAGACTCTTCTGTCCATGGGATTCTCCAGGCAAGAATACTGGAATGGGTTGCCATGACCTCCTCCAGGGAAAGGATGGTTTATCTTTGGATAAATCAACAAACATTAAATTAGATTTACTCAGAAATATTAGTGGCCGACTTATCAAATGCCTTTTTGAGGAATATAATTGACTGGTTTTAACCTAGTCACCACCTGCATTTCTATTTCTGGTTTTGGTTGAATTTATTTAGAGGGTATTAACTTTTCATTCAGAGCATCTACCATTTCTGTTACCATAAATAATGCTTTCAAAGCCCAGGCTCTGTTTATGTCAGCCTGGTATCCACTCACTCTGAGAAGCAGGTTTCTATAGACAAACTTTTTGCTACTGAAAACAGTCTTAATAGTGGAAGGACGAATTCACAGATTATTTTGAGGATATTAAACTTGTAGTTGCAGTNATAATGCTTTCAAAGCCCAGGCACTGTGGATGTCAGCCTGGTATCTACTCACTCTGAGAAGCAGGTTTCTATAGACAAACTTTTTGCTACTGAAAACAATCTTAATAGTGGAAGGATGAATTCACAGATTATTTTGAGGATATTACACTTATAGTTGCAATGTTTCTTTGTATTTAAGAAGGTGAAAACCAGCTGAATTCTTCTATTGGAAAACATGTGGTAGCCCAGGGAAAACAACTGTTTCAGCATTGTGGAAGATTTTGGACCCTGGATAACGGTGCTGTTAAAGAAGATGGAAGATGGGTGTTGTCATGAGGGCTTACCACCTGTTCTGGTCCGTAGAGCCTTCCAGGTACATGCACAGGTCCTGGTAACAGTGCACGGCTTTCATGTAATTTAGGGTTATTCTGGCCTCTCACGTAAAACTCCTGTGTTGAAGATACAGCTTCAAAAGACTGCACTGCTACTAGTGAGCGAGTGAAGTCGCTCAGTCGTGTCTGACTCTTTGCGACCCCATGGATGTAGCCCACCAAGCTCCTGTGTCCATGGGATTCTCCAGGCAATAGTACTGGAGTGGATTGTCATTTCCTTCTCCAGAGGATCTTCCCGACCCAGGGAACCAATGGGCAAATTTCACTCATGGCCCAAGGCAGCCTGATTGGGTGGGGCTGTGATTCTGGCATGTCACCTCAGAGTATGCAGAGAACCTTAACCGATTCATGAAAAACGGGAGGCATTCAGATAATTTTCTATAATGAATCCAAAATCCTCTTAGAGAAACATTTTGTCCCAGACTCCTGAACACCAAGGCCCGTATGACAGAGGCTTTACTTTTTATTTTTGACTACTTTTTCTTAAAATCTACCTACAAACAGAAAAAAATACATAAATTATAAGGCCAGCTAGTGAATTTTCACAAACTGAATGTACCTGCAGGCAGTATCGGGCTCAAACATCAGGACATTTACTGCTTCACTTCGTCCTGTTGCCTCCCTCATGCCCCTTCAATTCAACTTCCCCAAGGGGAATTTATTTTATTTTATTGGAGGATAGTTGCTTTACAATATTGTGTTAGTTTCTGCCATACATCAACATGAATCAGCCACAGGTATGCACATGTGCCCTCCCTCCTGAAGCCCCCTCCCACTCCTCTTTCCATCCCACCCCTCTAGGTTGTCACAGAGCACTGGGTTGAATTCCTTGTGTTACACAGCAAATTCTACCTTGCTAACTATTTTACATATGATAATGTATGTTTCCATACCGTTCTCTCAATTCGTCCCACCCTCTCTTTCCTCCACTGTGCCACAGGTCTGTTCTCTCTGTCTGTTGTCTCCATTGCTGCCCTGCAAGTAGGTTCATCAGTACCATCCCTCTAGATCCCATGCACACGCATTAATATACAATATTTGTCTTTCTCTTTCTGACTTACTTCACTCCTATAATAGACCCTAGGTTCATCCACCTCTTTAGGATGGACACAAGGGAAATCTTTGTAACTCTCTGATTTTAATCTCCATGAAGGAGCCTGTTCCTTCATTCGGCCCTGCCCCATTAATTAAATGCCCACAAATTCTTCATCTTTCTGGTAAGGTCAGTCGCTCAGTCATGTCTGACTCTTTGCGACCCCATGGACTTCAGCACATTAGGCTTCCCTGTCCATCACTAACTTCCGGATCCTGCTCAAAATCATGTCCATTGCATTGGTGATGCCATCCAACCATCTCATCCTCGGTCGTCCCCTCCTCCTCCTGCCCCCAATCCCTCCCAGCATCAGAGTCTTTTCCAATGAGGCAACTCTTCTCATGAGGTGGCCAAAGTACTGGAGTTTCAGCTTCAGCATCAGTCCTTCCAATGAATATTCAGGACGATTTCCTTTAGGATTGACAGGTTGGATCCTCCTTGCAGTCCAAGGGACTCTCAAGAGTCTTCTCCAACACCACAGTTCAAAAGCATCAATTCTTCAGTGCTCAACTTTCTTTATAGTCCAACTCTCACATCCATACATGACTACTGGAAAAACCATAGCTTGCAGAGAAAAGGCTACTTCATACTCAGTTTCAGAAGGAAACCACTGAGAAAAAAATAAAACAGGATGTTGGGGTCATTTCCCAAAAGCATGATAATAGAGGCAGAAGGAGTTGTCCTGAGATAAGGATACAGTCATGCTGATATGGATACCTTAGATATGGCAGAGGGAATGTTGGGGTTTTCTGAGTCACATAGGCAGAGTGTCTAAATGCCTTTAAATGCTGGGGAAAGTGATAAATTAGGAGGAAATCTTGGAAAATGAATTTTTTTAATGTTATAAAATGTGGACCACCTTCTATATCCTCTAGTCTTATTGTCTGCAATGTGTACATGCTAAGTTGCTGCAGTTGTAGTCAACTCTTTGCTACCCTATGGACTGTAGCCAGCCAGCCTCCTCTGTTCCATGAGATTCTCCAGGCAAGAATACTGGAGTGGATTGCCATGCCCTCCTCCAAGGGATCTTCCTGACCCAGGGATAAAACTGGCATCTCTTTTGTCTGCTGCATTGGCAGGCTGGTTCTTTACCACTAGCACAACCTAGGAATCCCCCTTATTATCTACATGAGCTCCCAAATGTGATCAGTGCTAGGATCAGAAAAAAGGAAAAAACAAAACTCTTTTGTGAAATAGTTTCTTGCTGTTAATAGGACAGTAAGAGGATTTGCACCGGGTGGTGGTGGTGGGGGGCGGGGGAGGGAGCAGGAAGAGGAGTGGAGAGTTTAGTTTAGTCTCAGCTCCCAATGTTGGGAGGTGGTGTGGAAGGAAATGGACTAGAACCATCAACTCCTTCCTACGAACTGTCAGTACAGACTAGGAAAATAATGCTAGAGATGTTAATATTTGACTCCAGAGCTTTTGACTGTGTGTGACTGGGCAATGGGGTGGGGTTGGACATGTCACTGAAATTTGCAATTGATGCATACTCACCATTCTGAGAACTGTATCCCCTGCCTGTATGATTTAGCATGACAACCAGATTACATTTATACAATTAATTAATGTTTGCTTGACCACTTTTATCCAATTTCTTTCCATAGCACATAAAAGAGAACCTGACATAAATTTCTCTTTCAAAACAATTGACTTAGCAACTGCTGACCTTCTGTTCTGTCATTCTAAGGATTGATTGGATATTGTTGAATTGTTTCATTCTACAGTAATTAAACATAAAATTAATTATGCTAGTAACCCATTATTTCTCTGAACCAAGGACTAAGTCATTTGTTTTCGCTCGGTTGCTCTGAGAATCTGCCATCAGATGAGAAGCCAAAAAGAAAATCAGACTGTTGGAAAATGGAAACTAAATATTTTTAAGGCACATTTTAATGGCAAAAATATAATCTGAAAGCTGCTGATTTTCATATGCATGACATATTGAATTTGTTTAATGTAACTTAACCCATAAATTTCTTACCTTATGATTTGGTCATTTAAATATTTTCTCAGGTGGCTAATCATTTAGAAAACATGTCAAATAAGAATACATGTTAAGAAAGAGAGATAGATGGATAAGACCAGAAGCATCGCTAAAGTCATCATGAATCTCTAATTGTTGATCTGGTTTGCTGCTCAACCGAAATGAAATTTAGTTCACGAGTCATTTTCTTTGTTGGTTTTGTGTAGAAAATGCTTAAAATTATCCTGATATTATGAGCATTGAGTCTGGTGCTGAGAGGCACACAAGCCTGACAGGACTAAATTATCAAAATGTATGTGTTGGGAGATACCAAAATAGGTTTTTGCGGTTTTCATTAGTGCAGGTCATATTAATTTAATTAACATGATTGAAGATAATATCACTGGATGAGGGCAGCAGATACCTAGCATTGACCTATTATTCACCCGTAGGCTATAAAATGATGCACCTGACGAATGGGTACGCAATCTTATATACTGAATATTTTGGTTAAACATTTATATATATAGATTTTGCTATGGGTTTCCCTATGGCTTTGGGGTGTGTTGGTGCACTTAATTAGAGAAAATTCTTGGTGTTTTCCAAAATCCATGACTATGACCAGCATTTTCAATATTGAGCAGATTTTTGTATTATATGTATTCTGTTATTCACTATTATTCGGGGAAGGCAATGGCACCCCACCCCAGTACTCTTGCCTGGAAAATCCAGTGGACGGAGTAGCCTGGTGGGCTGCAGTCCATGGGGTCGCTAACAGTCGGACAGACTGAGTGACTTCACTTTCACTTTTCTCTTTCATGC
The DNA here is from genome assembly GCA_006410675.1 of Oreotragus oreotragus. Lineage (NCBI taxonomy): Eukaryota > Metazoa > Chordata > Mammalia > Artiodactyla > Bovidae > Oreotragus > Oreotragus oreotragus. The sequence goes on from SJYX01009010.1 coordinate 409,894, forward strand.
ATTGGAGAAGGAAATGGCAACCCACTCCAGTATTCTTGCCTGGAGAATCCCAGGGATGAGGGAGCCTGGTGGGCTGCCGTCTATGGGGTCACACAGAGTCGGACATGACTGAAGTGACTTAGCAGCAGCAGGAGCAGCATTCAATATTATTATTAATAATATTAAAAATAATATATATGTTACATGTATTATAGTTATGTTAAAGTGTTTGTTAATTACTCAGTGATGTCTGACTCTTCAAGACCTCATGGACCATAGCCCACCAGGCTCCTCTGTCCATGGAATTATCCAGCCAAAAATACTGGAGTGAGTAGGCATTCCCTTCTCCAGCAGGTCTTCCTGACCCAGGGGCCAAAACAAAGTCTCCCGCATTTCAGGCAGATTCTTTACTATCTGAGCCCCCAACACTTTCTGCAATTTGGACTCTCCTGTATCTGTTGTTTTCTTTGCTGTGTACCCCTTCCTTTCATCTGGCAACTGTAGCTCTTCCATATGCTGGAGTCTTCTCCTAACCTGCCTGTGTTCCAGTTGGGGCTGTGATCTCTCACTCTTCTGGCCACAGGGATAGGCCTGGGACCCAAGAGAACGAATTCACAGCCCTTTACAGGATTTGTTCAGTTGAAAATTAAGAGGGATATTCTGTGGCAAACAAGTTGTCTACTGATGTTTATTTCTCCCCTTTTACTTATGAACAAAGTCTTACTTTTTTTTTTTTTTTTAGCATGGGAATGTTCCCAGTTGATAATCCTCCTCTCCTCATACTGTCCTGGAACCACAGATGTTCTTATCCACCATAAGTGGCCAGTGTGATATAAATGGAAAATAATTCTGGAAAATTATTGTCCTGATGAAAGGGGTCACACTTAGCTGATGAGTGGCTTTTGCCCTCACTCCTCTCCCTTCTACTGGAAACTTGCACAGAGTGATATCTTCAGCCTGCTCAGAACAGTGGCGTAGTACTTGGGAGGACCTTGATTCTTTGAGAACATCTCAAGGATCTGCACCAGACTGAGTCTGCTCACTTTCATAATTCTTGTTATGTCAGAAAAAGAAAACCTCTATTTACTTGCCTTACTGTGTGTGAGTTGCTGTTACATTCAGAAGGACACGGTCCTAATGGGTATGATCCTTTCCCTATGTTACGGCTGCTTACAGAGAAGGTCAGGGAAGCCTGGAGTGCTGCAGTCCATGGAGTCACAAAGAGTCAGATGTGACTGAGCGACTGAACAGCAGCAGAGAAGGTCAGTCTAAGCAAATGAAGTCAATCCACCGAAGAAAGTCAAGAGATCAAGAACAAGGCCAGATCTTCAAGTTTCTCACGTCCAAAATTTCTCTGCAGCCTGGGGCTATGTTAGATGAACCAATGGAATCCTAATCTGCCAGGTTTCTTAAAGTTTGGTTTCTTTCTGTCACTCACAAATAACAGAATTTCTGGAGATATGGAAATGTAGACAAACACACTCTCCATTCAGTAAATATCCCAAACCTACTAGTACTGCCCTTAGCTCCTCTCTGTTGGGATGGGAAGGAAGAATTGGGGTTCTTGATTTGATGGCACTTATTGAAGAAGCATCATCATGCAATGTCACCTTACATTTCTGAATCTCAGTTTCCTCACCTTCATAATAACGGTAGTGGATTAGATGACCCCTAAGATCCTTTCAGTTCTAAATCACTGTGATCCCATGATAATTTTTCACAGCATCAGCTAGGAGCTTAAGTATGGAATACATAAATCAATTGAAAAGAAATGCATTTAGAGATTTTCCACGAATTCCTGCTTCTACAGCTTAATAAAAAAGAAATCAGGGAACAAATAAAATTTGCTGTAGATGTAGTCACACAGGCCCAAAGTGTTTTTGTCTAAGAAGGTGATATTTACAGAGTGAAGGAATGAGATAGGCTTTCCTGAAGATTAAATGACTTCTAAAAGCATCAACTTTGAGATTTGAAGAGGACTTCATCACATACTCAAAACCATCATAATAACAATAATTACTGCTAGTTATGTGCTATGAACTCTGCGTGGCATTTTGCACCAATTATCCCATTTTATCCTCATAATGATGCTTTCAGATATATGACTACATTTCCATTTTATAGCTATTTATTTTATTATTTTAGTTATAATCTGTGTAAGTTCCCTTTTGAAATAATTGGAGCTTAGCATTTCTTTAAAAAAAAAAAAAAAGCAGGGAAATCTGAATACCAAAGCTAACTCCAAAGTTATTTCTCCATTTCTCATTACACCTTAAAGGAAATAATAAGTTTCAAAAGAAAAGTTGATTGGGAGTTAATTGTGGAGTTGCAGCCAAAACAATTTAGTTTATTAATATACCACTACAAGAGAGGCTTTTTCCAATACACAGTCAGGTCAGTTGAAATTCAGAGATGCTCACTGAAGCAAAGTTGTGTTGACCTGGGAGAAAATATGGATGGCCAAAAATCTATTTACAAAATTTTCTTGGTAACAGATTTTGAATTTGACTTCAGTTCAGTTCAGTCTCTCAGTCGTGTCCGACTCTTTGTGACCCCATGAACCACAGCATGCCAGACCTCCCTGTCTATCACCAACTCCCGGAGTTTACCCAAAATCATGACCATTGAATTTGTGATGCCATCCAACCATCTCATCCTCTATCGTCCCCTTATCTGCCTGCCCTCAATCTTTCCCAGCATCAAAGTCTTTTAAAATGAGTCAACTCTTTGCATCAGGTGGCCAAAGTATTGCCGTTTCAGCTTCAGCATCAGTCCTTCCAACGAAAACCCAGGACTGATCTCCTTTAGGATGGACTGGTTGGATCTCCTTGCAGTCCAAGAGACTCGAATCTTCTCCAACACCACAGTTCAAAAGCATCAGTTCTTTGTCATTCAGCTTTCTTCACAGTCCAACTCTCACTTCCATACATGATTACTGCAAGAACCATGGCCTTGACTAGACATACGTTTGTTGACAAAGTAATGTCTCTGCTTTTTAATATGCTGTGTAGGTTGGTCATAACTTTCCTTCCAAGGAGTAATCTTCTTTTAATTTCATGGCGGCAGTCACTATCTGCAGTGATTTCTGAGCCTCCCGAAATAAAGTCTGACACTGTTTCTACTGTTTCCCTATCTATCAGCCATAAAGTGATGGGACCAGGTGCCATGATCTTAGTTTTCTGAATGTTGAGCTTTAAGCCAACTTTTTCACTCTCTTTCACTTTCATCAAGAGGCTTTTGAGTTCCTCTTCACTTTCTGCCATAAGGGTGGTGTCATCTGCATATCTGAGGTTATTGATATTTCTCCCGGCAATCTTGATTCCAGCTTATGCTTCTTCCAGCCCAGCATTTCTCACAATGTTCTCTGCATATAAGTTAAATAAGCAGGGTGACAATATACAGCCTTGACGTACTCCTTTTCTTATTTGCAATCAGTCTGTTGTTCCATGTGCAGTTCTAACTGTTGCTTCCTGACCCGCATACAGGTTTCTCAAGAGGCAGGTTAGGTGGTCTGGTATTCCCATCTCTTTCAGAATTTTCCACAGTTTCTTGTGATCCACACAGTCAAAGGCTTTGGCATAGTCAATAAAGCAGAAATAGATGTTTTTCTGAAACTATCTTCCTTTTTCCATGATCCACCAGATGTTGGCATTTTGATCTCTGATTCCTCTGCCTTTTGTAAAACCAGCTTGAACATCTGGAAGTTCACGGTTCACATGTTGCTGAAGCCTGGCTTGGAGAATTTTGAGCATTACTTTTCTAGAATTGGACTTAAGAGCCATCAAATGATTTCTTTCCAGACCATCTTTGCCTCAGGGACTAGGTTTTGAAGGGAGACACAGCTAGCATTTGTTGAGCCCTGTTCATGAGGCAGGCATTGGACTAAGGCCCTTTCCACACTATATCACATTTAATCTCCAAGGCAGCCCAGGGAGGCAGGTAGAGTTGATTCCATTTACAGAAGAGGAACAGAAGGATTAAATGACTTGCTCAAGGTCACACAGGCAGTGAGTGGTGGATGGGACTCTGAATCCTCACGTGTCACCTGCCAGTGCCCAAGCTGTCATAGCTGGTGCGAGTGTGGTGTGTCAGTTGTCCAAGTTCCATGATGAGAACCATGGAAAAGTCCAGAGGTCCAGTGACAAAAGGCGAGTATCAGCTGCTGATTGTGACTGGTTTAGTACTCAGAGATGGCAAGGAGCTGAGGATGAAGTGTTTAACCTGAAGAAAATTAGTTGAGCATGCTATATAACATTAAATCTGTTTTCCTTCTCCAAAGATTTTCTTGGGAAGCTCCAAGCCTATGTTGAAAGCAACTTTTTGCTAGTTTTACTGAGTTGATGTCTGGACTTGTTTTCCAAGGAGATAGATGTAAACCTCTTGATTTGGTGTTTCCCAGGGCTTCCCTCATAGCTCAGTTGGGTAAATTATCTACCTGCAATGCAGGAGACCCGAGTTCGATCCCAGGAGCCTGGGATCTGAAGAGCTGGACACGACTTAGTGACTAAACCACCACCTAGCATGGGAAGGGCTTCCTTGGTGGTTTAGACAGTAAGGAATCTGCCTGCAATGGAGGGACCCGGGCTTGATCCCTGGGTTAGGAAAGATCCATCAGAGAAGGGAATGGCAACCCAGTCTAGTATTCTTGCCCGGAGAATTCCATGGACAGAGGAGACTGGTGGACTACATTCCATGGGGTTGCAGAGTTGGACATGACTGAGAGACTAACACTTTCACTTTACCATGGGAAATAGAAAATCAGAAAAGCATCTTGCCCTTGCTGATTTGTTCTTATGTCTCAAGGCAAGTGTATAAATTTAACTCTTTCAATGTTATGTGAGTCTGAAACCCTCTCTTTGAAGTGAGAATAAAAACACAGAACAATTTTATATTGCTCTATTTGGGCAGCAGAGGAAAAGGAAATATTTAGTTATCCCTGGTTGCCAAAAGGTATTGGAATGGGTTTGGGTCTCCCAGAAAATAGCTGGTGTCTCTTATATCATCTCTTTTGTCTTCCTCTCCATTCAACTAAGGTCTATAATTCTTAAAAACCTCGAGGGAGACAGATAACAAACACTTCCTCCTAGTAACCCTCTGAGCCTGTCTCAGCGCTTAATAACCATTATGGAGGGATGTTTCCCCTCTAGAGTAAACCTAAATCATTTTCATGCAGGTTAATTCCATTTCCTCTCTTCTCTCCAGTGAGGGGGAAGCACAGCTGTTCACTGTCTTCCTCAGAGTAGAACTGAACACACCTGAACACAGAGCCATCCAGTTACCCTCGGACTTTCATCATTCAGCCAAAGTATGCTGGGCATGCTTAATCGTGTCTGACTCTGCGACCCCATGGATTTTAACCCATCTCCATGGGATTTCCAGGCAAGAATACTAGAGTGGGTTTCCATTTTCTCCTCCAGGGTCTCTTCCCAACTCAGGGATTGAACCCACATCTCCTGTGTCTCCTGCATTGGCAGGTGGCACCTGAGAAGCTCTTGATAACGTAGGTCGTTCTCAAAGTGAGTCTCTGAGCAGAAGCACCAGCCTCTTCTGGGAACCTGCTAGAGATGCAGATTCTCAGGCCTCTCCCCCGAGACCTGCTTCATTAGAATCTGAGAGTAGGCCCAGTCACTGGGGCTTAAGCCTTCCAGAGAATTTTCATGCTTCTTAAAATTTGAGAACTACGAATATAACAGTTTTGATCAGACGTGTGTGATTGTTACTAATAATAATCCTAGCAACTTATAATGGTGTTTTTAAAAGTTTGTATGGATGTCTGCATATAACAATGCATTCATTTATGTATTTATTTATGTGAGACATTGGCTGACAGCTGTTTGTAGGTTTCTGTGTAATCAGAGTCTCATAGATGGAGATGAAAGTGCCCTCTGTTCAGGCACAAATGTGCAGAACTGACGTTTTGGTTTTGGCCACCTGGGTTTATGTCATAAGTGTTGAGCTCATACAAATAACAGAAAATACAGGTGGGGACAAAGAAAAAGGGGGGACGGAAATGCTTCAAACAGATAACCATTATTTTCTTTGTGTTTTTTTTTTTTCTCAGACTTTTGTTTCTTATACACAACAGAGAAAAATTCTTCCAAAAGAAATCATACTATGCAGCCTTGGTATTCTAAGAAATATGTTTAGAAAGCTTGATCAATTTATATTGGGGTTGATTCACTGGTATCTTTACCTTGGTTGGCTGTGACTGCAAATATATTTTTAGAAAGATTATTCAGGTTTAGGAGTAATTTATACCTATGAGATATGGCAAAATTAACTAGAGAGCCTGAGAATGGCACCCTTTGCTTTGGCTTTATGAGTGCATAATTGGATCAAGCCTTGAAGAATTTCTGTACAGAAGAGTTATAACCTGAGGAATTTTAAAAGTTTCTCCTACACATTTTACCTGCAATGCAGGAGACCCGGGCTTTATTCCTGGGTTGGGAAGATCCCCTAGAGAAGGAAATGGCAACCCATGCCACTATTTTTGCCTGGGCATGGGGACAAGAGCCTGGCAGGCTACAGTCCATGGGGTTGCAAGAGTGGGACACGAGTTAGCGACTAAAGAGAGAGAGAGAATCTCTTCTCTGACTGCTTGCCTTGCCCCTCTCCATTGGCAGTTCCTCCTTCCATACTCAAACATTAACTGATGTTGTTGTAGTTCATATGTGGTTTGTAGCATCTCTTGTTCTGAACTTTATCCTTTATAAAAAATTTTAAATCAATAAAATATTAAGCTGCCGTTGGACTATGGAGGACATTCTTGAACTCTCATTAAAGTTGAGCTATATTAAAGGACCTTTTCATTGTTTTTCACTCAGCCTTAGCTTTGTGGAGCTTGGCTGTACTCACGCAAGATGAATGCTTTGAAATGTTACTCAAATCTCTAAATTAGAGTCTTGAGAATTCACAGATTGTGTTGCCCAGTCAACACCTTTTCCTGAAGAGGCTGTGCAAACATATCCAGGTTGGAAGAGTAGGGGTGAGAACGTTTTCCAACATGGTTGTACATTTGCTGTCAAGGCATCTTTGCCAATTCTTTGCTTTTGGATATGGATTGTGTCTGTTTAGTTCACTGCTGTCTAAAAATACCTAACTAAATTCTAGCACAGATAGAGATTCAATGAATACTTGCTAAAAGATTGAATGAAGGAAAATATTTTCATGACTATTTCAATGAGTCAGCCAGGAATGCTGGTTTAAATGACAGCTAGAGGGCATATGGGAGAAGGCAATGGCACGCCACTCCAGTACTCTTGCCTGGAAAATCCCACGGACGGAGGTACCTGGTAGGCTGCAGTGCATGGGGTCGCTAGGAGTCGGACACGACTGAACAACTTCACTTTCATTTTCATACACTGGAGAAGGAAATGGCAGCCCACTCCAGTGTTCTTGCTTGGAGAATCCCAGGAATGGGGGAGCCTGTTGGGCTGCCGTCTATGGGGTTGCACAGAGTCGGACACGGCTGAAGTGACTTAGCAGCAGCAGCAGAGGGTATATGAGAAAACTTGCCAAAAACTTTATAGAAAATTTAACCCAGATGCCCATTTTATTCATTGCTTAAGGTAAGCATGTCTATTAGTAAAACAAACAAACAAGTCTACCAGAAATATTTGTTTGGAGATCTCAATTCAGGTTGTTAAGATATTCCAAAATATGGCATTTATTTGCTCAACTCCAACTCTGGGTAATAAATATTTGCCAAGGTAGATGTGGCCTAAATATCCAACAGCTTATTTAACAAAATAGTTTGCTTGGAATAATCAAGAGTTCTCAAAGAACTATTTGTTACAATTAAAGTAGGCTAGTAAAACATGAAACACATCATATCCTTTTCTAAACTCTCTGAACTTCTAAAGTGATATTTTTTCATGTATTTCACACATTTGCAAATTTTTTGCCTTTGCATATTCTTCTCTATTTTGTTATGGTAAGGCTAACTAGGAAAAAAAAAAAAACTTATTCTACCAGTTTATTTCATTTCTTCCCATGCTGTCACCTTAGGATGTAAAATGTTTTTTTCTTTGAATAAAGTGGAAGAAAGATCTTATTTTCAAACTAACTTGGAAACGTGTACATTAAAAAAAAAATTCAGTCACTCCCATAGCAGACAGTTTACAAGTAGTAACTCGTTTAATAATTATATGAGTCTGGTGTGACTATTAATCTCATTTTGTAGGGGAAAATGAGGCACAGAGAAGTTAAGTAACTTTCTCAAGGCCACACAGCTTCTACACAGAAAACAGGAAAACTGGAATTCAAACATAGATAGGTTTACTAGAGTCCGTGCTCTTACCCATGTATTATGTAACATACTGTGAAGATTTTCTGAGACTATTGTTCTGTTTAGACCATCCAAGGTCATTGTCTCCAACCCTGGGCTTGAGGTAGAAAGGTTCATGTTTGATGATTTATGAATTAGGAGCTGCAGCAACTGTCCAGATTGTCTATTTTCCTCATATTTAAAGTGATGAGCTTAAAAATCTGACATTTGTAAAGGATAATCATTTTTGAATTGGTAGGGGGTGTTTTTCTACTATTTAAATAGTGGTGTTATAGGAATGACTGAATTTATTGAAAAAAATGTACTGTTTTGTATCTGAATTCCAATATTTTATTTTTTTCTAATGGAACTTTACTTCTTGAACGGACAGTTGAAAGCTTAAACTAGAACAAGAATGTTTGTCTAGAGGATGAGATGGTTGGACAGCATCACCAACTCGATGGGCAAGAGTTTGAGCAAGCTCTGGGAGTTGGTGATGAACAGGGAAGACTGGCGCGCTGCAGTCCATGGGGTCACAAAGAGTTGGACAGGACTGAGTGACTGAACTGAAGTGAGGATGCTTGTATATGCTTCCTCTCTTCCCCTGTTGCTCTCTTTCTTTGCCTAACTTTGTACAAAGTAAAAATGCCAGGAAGAGAAATGAAGAAAGTGATATTATTAAATATAGCACAGGTACTATTTTCATAGATATTTGTGGTGCTGAGAAGTTTTAGCTCTCCTATTTTTATACTCTTGAGGAAGCTTTTTACCATTTTTTTCAGAGATATACATACTGCAACAGAGTACAAGATTACTAGGGAAAGCAGTGTTATTCACTTTACTTGTGCTAGGGAGGAGAATTTAGTGAAAGAGAAGGGGAAAAGTGCGAAAGCCTACTAGATCAGGATCTATCTTAACTTGGTGTTCAGTTGAATAAAATTTTTGGAGTGAAGGAGTAGAGTTTTCTGATTTTATTTATCTTTTATAGTGACTCTTGTTCAACCTTCTTATAGAATAATAGAAACAAAGATAACTGCCATGAATCTCAGCATCCCCAAGACCAGAACTTAATTTAGTAGCTGCCCAAAAAAATTTCCCCAAGTAAAATCTACCAATCCTATTTTCAACTGAAGTTGGTAAGAAAATACAACCCAAATAAAGCACTGAACTCATAAGGCATTTTTTTTTTTTTTAGAGAAAGTAAGGTTTTATGTACTTTAACTTGCAGACTTCAACACTGCAAATTCAGGTAGCAAAAGGTTGGAGCCTTTCAACTCTAGTCAAGAGATAAAACCTTGATCCTCAATATGCAGTGAAAAGATGCACATAGTGGAAAATATTTTCCAATTGCCGATTAATTTGCCATGTGTTAACAGAGATTGTTTCACAGTTTCCAAACAGTCACTGAAGTTAGTTTTACTTCCTTCTCTTACCTTATCAAAAATATTCTAAATTGGTACTTAAAAGCCCCATATCCTTTTGACTTCTGACTGAGAGTTGAGACATATTGCAAACAAGCCACTAAGTCCTGTCTATTGAAACTTATGACAATACTCGTTGCATACATATACCTTTAAGGTTATGTGAAAGTGGTTAATGCATCTTTCTGTGATGATCTTTATTTCCCCCTTTTTAAAAAAACATTAAAAAAAACACCTAGACTTTATTTTTAGGTTCACAGCAAAAACTGAGCAGAAGGTAGAGAGATTTCTCATATACTTCTTTATAAAATTAATTTTTATTGGTGCATAGTTATTTAACAATGTTGTGACAGTTCCTACTATACAGCATAATGAATTATTCGATGAAGTGCATAAGGAAAAAAAATGACTAGAGCCAGCACGATCTTGGATCAAGTGACCTTGATTTCAGATGCAATGACATTCCATTGAAGAGCCACATTCGGGGCAAGTTGAATGCACGTGTGAATGGACGTGCTGAGGAGGAGTTGGTCAAGAATGGGGAGGATGGGGGTGGGTGGAGTGCAGAGCAGTACTAAAAGAGACCACAGTGTTCCACCAGGCGCTGCTGGTGTTTTCAGATTAAGATGGGGGATTAAGGAATTTTACTCAGCAATTTGAGATGCTTTGTTAGGGGCTGAGGAGATTTGAGCTGCTTTGTTCTCAAACCACATGTTAGTGAAAAAGCAAACAGGCACTTAATCCTGACAGACAGCAGAACTTGACATCAATTTGCCCCTTGGGAGGTGACCAGGAGTTCCCTGTGACGGGCTAAAATGGTCAGGCCTTGTTTTTCTGGAGCGCAATGCCAACATTCCAGTCCAACCTGTGTTTCTCAGCCGTGTGGCCATAATGTGGATGGTTGGACTGACCCAGAGTTTCTTTGAGAGACCCTCCCATTTTTTTTTTTTTCCCTAAAAGCTAACAAAAAAAAACCTTTTAAAGGCAAACAACCTCCAAGGTGCCAGATACTTAAACAGATTTCAAACAGGTCTAATATATCGGTCACTTAGTTTTGAAAAGAAATATATAGAAGCTGAGATTCTTTCCTTTGGAAAATAATGGATAGTTTCTTTTCACAATAGGATCACAGGACAACATATCCATTCTTGAGCCTATATATGATTGTGAAATAAACATCAATTCTTAAATAGAGTTTTGAGGGAGGTTCTACTGACTCACCACTCACACTGAAGTAATGTCCTTCAAAGTCACTGAGGTAGGACGAAAGCAAACAAAATGAATAGGAAAGAAATTAATGACGTCTTGAATTGGATTGGATACATTACTAAATTTAAGTGTACACAGTTATACAGTCTGGCACATAATCTGAAATTGTGATATAAAGGCCAATTTTTGCCATCTTGAGTTTGTATCACCCTTAATCCATTGACCTAAAATGCACTTTTAGTAGGCTATTGGTTTACTAAACTTTGGCATGCATAGGAAAATCATTTAAAAAATCTGAATTGAAGCCGAAAATTTATAAAGCATCTTTCAAAACAAATCTTATTACATTATAAAGATTTTTCTGGATGAATATTCAACTAATCAATAACTCCTGTACAATACTCTGGTAGAATGTGAAAATCTGTTAAATCTTAATAATTAAAAAAACAAGTTTTGTCACCAGTCCAAGGCTGTTACGTTTTTACAATATTTACATACATGACTTTGAGCCCAAATTTGAGCTTTGCTCCTCCAGCTCCTCCGCAGGAAAATTTATCTTCTTATGAACTAACTACTCACTACCAATGCTCCTCCACACTAACACTGTAGGTAATTTTCTCCATTCTGCTATAAACTCACAATTTTCTTTTCAATAACCAGTTATTAGTCAAATAATCTTTGTTTTAGGATTGATGGGACCCTCTTTATGTTTAAATAGCATCAAACGCATTTTCAAATGAGCAGGAGCATCTTGTATAAGGAAATTAGTATCACTTCAGATTATAAAAAGAGAACCATATTTGAGTTTGAGGGTTTAATCTGAAGAAAATTTACCTTTGCATTCGCCAATGGGATAAATACATAAAGGGCTTGTATGTTTAGTTGCCAATTCTGAAGACCAGAGATCATTTCCAGTATTTTCTATGTCTTTAGTTGTTTTTTGCAAGTACCAGTGGGAGAGAAATCTGAAATTTAAAATACTTCAAAGGTACACCCATTCATTCATTTCTTTTAAACCAGAGTATGTTAGCCTTAAATAGCCTTTAAATTGTGTTGTGCCTCTTTGTTTTATGAAGGTTTACCTGGCATATTATAAGGATCAAATACAGGGTGAAACTTCAATCAGAAACACAGTATTCATTCATTTAACTCTAGTACAGTAGAGCAAATTCAGGGTGACTCGAGGGACACAATGTCTTGTAAAACATATGTACTTAATATAAGGGTCATAAAACTTATTAAATTAAAAGCTAGGTTAAAAATAGGAAGAAAATTTATGCTGCTGTCTAAAATAGCAATAATTTCCCTTTGGCCTTTCCCTTTCCAAGTAATATGGATTCTCGTTAGGAGGGGAAAAAAAAGCCAGCTTATGAATTCTTCATTTTGTAGGACCAAATGCAAATCTCTTTTAACTGCAGCATGCATTTTAATGGGCAAGTGATATGGCAGAAAATAGAGGAGCAAGAAGATAAGATGCTAAACCTTGAAAAGTGTACCTGTGTCTGGGTTTCGAGGAGGCTTTGTTCACAAGCCTGAACAACAAGCCCTTTAGTGTTAGCGTGTGTCTAGGGAGAAGAGCTTGAGGAATATGACGACAATAGAAACAATGTCTAAAATTAGTTGAACTGGCTAAGCAGTGGCAGTTCAGTGGAAAGCAGGGTGGAGAACACAGGCCACACATTGATGCCCATTCAGCTTACAGCAAGGTGTCTCTGGACAAAACCTTCTCTTGTGTAAGCAAACTTTGGGGTGTTCAAAATCCATGGAAACCAGAGCATTTGAAGTCAAGATTTTTTACAATTAAAGTATGGTTGATTTACTATATCATGTTAGTTTCGGGTATACAGCAGTGATTCAGTTTTATATACATACATACATATATGTGTGTGTATATTTACATACATACACATACATGCACATGGAATCTGCCTGCCAATGCAAGAGTTGCAGGAGACGAGAGTTGGATCCCTGGGTCTTGAAGATTCCCTGGAGAAAGGCATGGCAGCCCACTCCAGCATTCTTGCCTGGGTAATACCACAGACAGAGGAGCCTGGTGGGCTACAATTCAGGAAGTCGTAAAGAGTCAGACATAACTGAGTGACTGCGTAGCACATATACACGCAAACATGTATTCTTTTTCAGATTCTTTTCCCTTACAGGCTATTACAAAACACTAAGTATAGTTCCCTGTGCTATGCAGTAGGTACTTGTTGGCTATTTATTTTATATGTGTGTGTGTGCTCAGTAGCTTCATTCATGTCTGACTTTCTGCAACCCTATGGACTGTAGCGTCAATCTCTTCTGTCCATGGGATTCTCCAAGCAAGAGTACTGGAGTGGGTTGCCATGCCCTCCTCCAGGAAATCTTCCCGACTCAGGGACTGAACCATGTATATGTTAATCCCCGCATCCTAATTTATCCCTCTTCTCCCCCTTTCCTCTTTGGTAACCTTACGTTTGTTTTCTACATCTGTGAGTCTGTTCATTTGTATCTTTTTTTTGGATTCCACATGTAAGTGATATCATATGATATTTGTCATTCTCTGACTTCGCTTAATATGATCGTCTCTAGGTCCATGCATGTTGCTGCAAGTGGCGTCATTTCACTCTTTCTATGGCTGAGTAATATTCCGTTATATATATGTACCACATCTTCTTTGTCCACTCATCCGTCAATGAGCATTTAGGTTGCTTCCATGTTGAAGTCAATTGATCTCTACTTGTGCCTCAATCTGTGGTCCGTGGGCCACAATGAGATAGAAAATGACACATTACCCTGACCCTTCTTTAATCCACATAGCAAAACTGTGCTGAGTCCGTTCGAAAGTTTGGCTTCAACATGACAGCCATTTTCCTAGTTGTGATCCTCAGAATAACACCTTAGGAATTTGAATCCAAAATAAATACCAGTTTCCTTCTACTGTATTTACCCAGATATCTGCAGTGAATTTCATCTTCATACAGAATTCTTAAGGCTGTTGAGAAGGAGCTGTGCTTGGTCATTTATCTGTTTGCTCTTAGACCAATTCCTGCTATCTCCTTGCTCTTTTGTATTTTAGGGAGCTTGAAAGTGAAGTGAAAGTGAAAGTCGCCCTTTGAGTGTCCGACTCTTTGCGACCCCATGGACTTTATAGTCCGTGGAATTCTCCAGGCCAAAAAACAGGAGAGGGTAGCCTTTCTCTCTCCTGTTGATCTTCCCAACCCAGGGATCAAACCCAGGTCTCCCATACTGCAGGCAGATTCTTTATCAGCTGAACTACAAGGGAAACTCAAGAATACTGGAGTGAGTAGCCTATCCCTTCTCCAGCAGATCTTCCTGACACAGGAATCAAACTGGGGTCTCCTGCACTGCAGGTGGATTTCAAACCCAGGTCTCCCATACTGCAGGCAGATTCTTTATCAGCTGAACTACAAGGGAAACTCAAGAATACTGGAGTGAGTAGCCTATCCCTTCTCCAGCAGATCTTCCTGACACAGGAATCAAACTGGGGTCTCCTGCACTGCAGGTGGATTCTTTACCAACTCAAAGTATGGATATATTGCCATCTGGCTTCCACAAATGGAGACTCTGAGCAAGGAGGACCGGAGACTGGGATGATACCCCAGTCCCTCAACCTCCAACCTGGTTTGGAGGTAGCTCTGACAGTAAAGAATCCGCCTGCAATGCAGGAGACCCGGTTTCAATCCCTGGTTCGGGAAGATCCCCTGGAGAAGGGAATGGCTACCTACTCCAGTATTCTTGGCTGGAGAATTCCATGGGCAGAGGGGCCTGACAGGCTATAGTCCGTGAGTTTGCAAAGGCTTGGACAGGACAGAGCGACTAACACTTTCACTGGCAATGACAGCATCTCCTCTGAGGTTCCAGAAGCTGCTTTCTTCCCTTCTCTTTGGTCTAGGGGTGGCAGTGGCTTCCTGCTATTACCAACTCTTGTGGTCTCCATTTGGCCTTTCAGTTCTTCCAGAACTTTTCGAAGTAGGTCCCAGTTTAAACCCTTTTGTTGAAGTACCTGATGATGATTCTGTTTTCCTGCCTTAACTGATAGAGCAGTCAATGGATTTTTCATTTGTAGGTTATTGGTTCAAAAGGTAAGAGATTCTGTTTGAAGTCTTCAGGCTCTTTTTGGCCATTGGTAGGCTGCTGGCTCACAGTAGTCATTTTGGCAACTGGCACACTCTTTGGTAGACATGAAGCAAACATGTCTGAAGGCAAATGAGGAAGTAAGAACCGTGGAAGGGCCTTATAGGATGTATATTTTAAGGATATAAGAGAAGGCATAGTGATGGGCCATGTGGATACACTGTTGAGTTTGGTTGACTCCCCTTAGCTGGATAGTACTGAAAATGGAGGCTTCTTATGTTCCTTGAAAAAACACTCCTAAAACCCTATAATCCATTTTTCTTTTGTCCTTGAAGTCTTTTTATTTTTAAAAATTTTGCAAGAGAGTATCAAGATAGTGTAAAAATAGCTTTGTTTGAATTAAGATAAGCAATTCAGACATGCAAACTCAGAGGTCCAAACTAACTTTGATCAGTAGCGTGCTAAGCCACTTCAGTCATGTCCAACTCTTTGCAATACTATAGACTGAAGCCCACCAGGGTCCTAGTAGAGAAACTCCCAAAATCATGAATCAGTTTCTTTCTCTCTTTTTTTCCTGCCTTCTTTCCCTATGTGATCCCATTCCCCAACAAAACTAAAAGTTGGTTTCCATGATAAAACTTCATGGGCTGTTGTCTTGACGTGAGTTTGCCCAAAAGTGTTCTAAATATCCAAACCCCAAACCAAATAGCTTTGCCATTCAAAATACCATCTTGAAGGCTGACATTTACAGAGACCTTGGGAACACAGCATGTGGGGACTTTGATTCTGTTTCTCCAGTGGCAGCTGGGCCCAGTCCAGGCTGCTCTGCCACTAACATTGTCATTGGGTGGCATGAGTGGAGCCGGAGGGGACATTCTTCTTGCTTTTAGCCTCAGAGGCTTTCGGCATCCATTCGGAGTTCAAGAAATTCACGCTGGTTTGCAATATATTTTCATCAGGTTCTTAGTAAGGCTTGGGAAAGCTTGAAAACAGACTGCTCATTTTGGGGAAGTCTTTCTTTGAACCCACCAATTTTATGAAATTTAAGCACATTGTTCATTGTGTAATTATAGATGAAATATTAGAGAAGTGGACTAATTATACACAATGCACTCAAGCCCAATTAAACTAGTGTCTGTGGTGAATGTAAGAGTATTCTCTTTCACTAATAAGAAATACTGTCTGAACAACAGAGAATAAAATCGTTAAATTGGATATGCTGTAGAGATTATAAATATCCTATTAGCATATAAAATGAGGATTAACCTTATTTAATCTCTGCATGCCAGATCATCAAAAGTCATATTGAACTCTGGTAATGTTGCTGCATCCATCCTGCAAAATAATAATAAAAAAACCTCACTATTAATAAATATGCCTCACTAGATGCTATTTTCATGTACTAAATTAAACTGTTGGAGAAACTCAAGTATTCCCATAATTGCTTAACAAAATGGCAACACTACTTTTACCTACTCGTTGAGATATGATGGCTGATTCAGATGTATGTCATCCTAGTGGCTTGAAAAAGTGTCTCTCCCTGGCTGGGCAAATTAGCCTACTTCCAAATAAGTAAAATATACAATTCATCCCCGCTAGCACCACAAGTGACCTTTTGAAAATGTAAATTAAGTGATTGCACACACCAGGGGTGTGTTGAAAATGAAAATGTACGTGTTGGAGACATACTGCCACCACTGCTTCAAGTATTAATTGGCAGACTGAATCCAGTTTTCATGTTTTCATCAGAGTCACAGGAAATTCCACTTGAAGATACTCATGACTCTTGTTTTCATGATAAATAATCAGAGTTGGGCAGAGCAACGTTTGGAGTTTAGCAAGAAGAAGGGGTTTTTCAAATTTTTTTTAGAAGTTGATTTTTTAATAAGTAGGGGGCATTCATATTGTCTAGTTTATTTCTTCTAATAATTATGTCTGTTTTTGATATTTACATATATAGTTACTATTCTCTGGGTAAAGCCCTGAAAAATAAGCACATGGAACTTATAACTTAACAAAATGATCCTGGCAGAAGAAGGTACTAAAAAAAGTAGAGTGGGTTTATTAGCATAAACAAGAGGATGTATGGTGAGTATTGGTAATAACCAGGCAGAAGATGGCATAGATGGTCATACAATAACTAAGGACAGACAATTCAAAACTGTACTTTAAAACAAGAATGACTCAGTGTTCTGAAGAGACAAGCTAACTATTTGGAACTGAGTGCTCTAGAATTGAGATTGAAATGAAAAAATGAAAGCTCTAGAATACAACTATATTAAATGACAAAAATAGGACAGATCAAAATACCCTAATGGCAAATCAATAGGTAAGGCACTATCAGTCATGCCCAGCTTGAATTCAAATTTGAGTTATAACCTTTAAAATATTGGCTATGTGGTGTCACAAGTAATCAACAAAGTTGAAGACAGTGTTTGTATGTTCCTTTCCTGGACTGTGATCTTTCACAGCTCAAGGACAGAAATCTGTGAAGGGGTTGGTGGCCAGAGCAGCTCTTTGTTGGAACAGAGGGAAAGGGGCTGAAGTCAATCTTTCTTCCTCTCTCTTCCCTCCCTCTGTCCCTTTTCCCTTCCTTCCCCACTCCCTTCTTACTTTCCAAGAGTTCTTGTTTATATTCCTTCTAAGATTTGATAGCTGTTTTTCTCTTATTGTGAAAATCTTCCGGAGACAGGACTATAAATACATTTATAAACATTGAGAATGACTGTGGTCTGTGGTTCAGACTTCATGTTCCTAATTAGGTGCATTTATTTTAAGAAACAATCAACATGTACACCTTTTCTTTGGTAGAACCCTTCCTCTTACTTTGCTTAGGTGGTCTTGCCCAAGAAAACAAGTTTGGTCCAAATTTCCGTGAAAACTCAGGTGCAAAGAAATTAAGAATACACTGGAGGGAACAGGTCCGGAGGGGCAGGGCAGTGCATACTGGCCCAGCCTCTGGGCAAGGACTGAATCAGGCATACAGAAGGTTCCGAATGGGAGGCTAGAACTGGAAAACACTCATCAAACACAGGAAGTGAAATGTGATTTGATTGCATTATGTTTCAGGATGCTAATGCAAAGCAAGCAAGGTGTATGTGCAAAGAGAAAGTATAGTTAACTTCTTTTGCATCCTGGGACCAAACCAAGTTTGCCAAACCAAGGAGACTTTCTTTCAGTTCAGTGACATCCACTGTTAGGGTTTCTTTCCAGGTTTCTTGGCTTTTAAGACCATTTGCACAATTATATATATATATGTATATATAATCTTCTGTGGCTACTTTATGATGTGGAGAAGGCAATATGGAGTGAGTACAGTGTTAATAATAATGGCATTTTTGCCCTTTTGGACAAACCAACAATTTAGGAGTTTCAGCTCTTATTTTTGTATTCCTTAAACCTAATTAAAAGCTATCTGTAGGGGCTATTTTTTTTTTTTTTTTAACAATTTCTTTGAAGTGCTGGGCAACTGAAGAAAATCCTGTGCCTTCAGATTTTTGATGAGATTATGGATTTTCCATGACAATATCACTTTAAATAGGCCTCCTCCCCCGCCTCCATGTCTAGCTAGCATAGAGCAATTGAGACTGGCCTCCTTACATTATGGGTAGATGGTTTGGTTGTGACATGGGATCATTCTGACTTCAGAAATTCAGTAGACAGTGTCTAGAAGGAAAAAAAAAAGGTCTTTATGGAGACGATCAAAAGCGACATAAAGGCAAAAACTGACTTTCACTGAAGCAGGGCTGGGGACCAGGCCTCCAGTTTCCTTATTGTAATTCATTGCTTGTTTCTAGGCCCCATGATAGAATTCTTCCATAACAGACAGAGGACTTTGTGAAATTGTAAATGAGTACGACTTCAAGCACTCTGTGGAAATATATTCTCCCCCTATAGCCCATACATTATTTCTGCCTAGTTATGGTGGCTCACATTTCCCGTAAGTATCAGAGAGAACTTAATTCAGCTCACACCGCATCACTTTAAAATTGTGCAGCTCTCTTAATCAAGCTTTGTATCAACCACAAATGTGCTGTATGACCTAATTTGAAAATGTCTCAAAGTGCTGACTCAAACTGTTAGTGAATAAAGGCTAGTCATTACCATTATGACACTAATGTGATGCAAAATAAAATTGAGTTGCATCAGCTGAACATTAGTTTGCAAAAATATTAGTGATTGAAGTCATTTTCTGTTCATATTTTATTTATGCTTATATATGTATACATATGCATATATTTATTTTTTGAAACAGCCTTGTGACAAAATTTTTAAGAGTGGGAAAGGAAGTTTCATTTTTAACACTGACAAAGCCACAAGATTAAAAGTAGATCATGTGTACATCACGATCCCTTCTCTATAAGATGAAAATGTATTGTTGCTGAATTCTTATTAAAATATTTATATGCGTCTAAGCAATAACATATGAAAATTCTCATCTTCCCCTGTACTTTGGTGGCAGTTTCCAATTTTCTGACAACTGTGGCACTACTTACTATTTTTCATCAATCATAAATTATGATGTTTGGAATAAAGATTTGAAATTCATTTCTTTTGTGGATCCTCTTTCCCATTTTTTTACTTGACCAAAAACATTTTTTTTGACATAGAAATATGTACTCTTAATAAATGTTGGTGATACTACTTTTGAACAAAAGAAAGTAGGATATGGGACTAGAGATTATTTAGCTTTACCCCTTATTAATAATACTTTATAGAAGGAAGCATAAATTACCTTATATATTTTAGATTGCTCTGAAAAAAATACATGTGCTTATTTAATTCTAATACATCCTAGAGGTAGCAATGGTTTCTGCCTATAAGCTGATAATTAATAATTGAAAATGAATGAGCATGACTCCATTTTTCCTAAATTAGGGAAATTGTCCCAATTGTTAATCAGAAATTCTGCACTGGATCCCCTCTGGGGGTCTCCTGAATCCTGAAAATTCTGAACATAAAATTTATACATTAGTGGCCAAATACTTCTGACTTTACTTATTTACCAGTGAGAACAAGACAAGCATAGAAATACCCAGGAGATAGATTGTGCTTTAAAGTTTTCAAGGATGAGGAGTTTTGGCTATCAATAAATTACTTAACCTTCAGATTGAGAGAGTACATATCTTCATATTGTATCACTATAAACAATCGGTAGAAAATACAGATAAAATTAAAATGCTGGCAAGCTTTGTTCATCCACTTTTTAGAAAAACAAGTAAAACCTTAAAGCAGGATGTGTAGAAATTTGCTACTACGTGATACTTGAGTATTTTAGTTCATTTTATATTATGTAACATGTGGCTTGGCCTGTTTTTATGACCCATGTTTTATTTCCACATGAAGATAACCCAGATTTTTTAAAAAGTAAGTTTGAAAAATTTCAAAATGGACTTGCCAAAACCAGCACTCAGAAATATGGGTGCTTTCAACCACACATACACAGACACACTTTCAATTTACCTAAACAAGAGTGTCATGGTTTTTTAGCTAAAATACAATTGATCTTAATTTTAGGTTGGGGGGCGGCAAGGTATGTGGGTGTGATGGCTGCAAACGGATTGCCAGCCTCTTAACAGTTCATCATTCCTGAATGATAGAAGTATAGCAGTACCCTTCTGAGAAAAATCTTTCCTGTGGATTTTACTTTGTCCATGCCAGGACAAATTGCGTGCTAAGTTGGAATAATTCTGAGATGGAAGACACTTCCATGACTGTCCTTGGAATACTGAGGAGCTGACATTCCTCTTTGGAAGATGAGGGGAGAATGCCCCCTACGCTCTTAATTGATGATTTACCATACTCTCCCTTGAGGCCACAACTGATGATCTGTAAGCTTTGCTTTGAGTTTCGAAGCAAATACTAAATATAATCAATATATAAAAATTAAAAAAAAAGAGAGAGGAAAAAACGCAATGAAAATTTATGACCTTAACATTCCTTCAGGGTCAAGCAATTTATCAAATTCTCTCACTTTCTGGTTTCAATTACACAGCCATTGTGGAAGGAACTTATTTTAGCAGGTTCATTTGCCTCAGTGGGGAATACAGGACTTTGGCCTAATGCTTCACCTTTAGTGCAGGCCATTTGAGCCTTAGAACAAATACCAATCATCACTCTTTGGGAAAAAAGAATCTGCATCGGCATGGCCTATTGGAATGGGGTTTCTGTCAAGGTAAACGGTTGTCGGCAATGACTGTGGTAGAGTGGCGATAAATCCCATTTTATTGCTGAAAAATTCCAGCTTCTCTCCATGCCTGACAGCTCCCACATTCTCATACCCATTTGGGCAATTTCTGCGCTCTGTCCATCTGGTTCTCATTACCTCTCAACCTGCCTGCGTCTGATCCAGAAAAAGTGCAGGTCAGAAACAGGGGAGAAGAAACTGAGGTGATGGACAAAACAGAAAGCCGAGGGGGTGGCCTTTGGAGATCGGGGTAGAGGTGAGGGAATGACAGGAAAGGGGGATCCCAGCTTAGGCGCACACCGGGCGCTGGAAGGGGCCTCTTAGATATATTACAGAAAGATAGTAACAGAGCCTGAGCCGGGAAGCCAGAGGGACCCGAATCTTTGGATTCAAGCCTTTCAAAGGCACCTGCTTTGAGGTGGAGGAGAGAGAGGATGTGGTAGATATGGGTAGAAGGGGCTAGATTAAGGGACAGCCCAGTCCATCCCATCTGTTGGGGGCACTGTGTCACAGGGGAGAAAGGTGTCAAGTTCAGCATCAAACAGCATGAAGCTTGGAGTCCTGTGTACACAACTGGCATGCTTCCAAACATAGGGATAAAACTGTGCTGGAGATTCAATTTTGATTCAAGAATGTAAGTTTTTTAGAAGAAAACTCTAGGGCCACCAACAACATTGTCTCCCTTTATTTTTCAAAGACAATTAATATTTAAAAATGAACTAATAGGCACTTTTATGGGATGGTCATTCATGGAACGACAGGACTGGCAGTGAGTGGCCCCCAGTGACATATATGGTCATTTTTGGAATTGCTGTGCGTTTATGCCTTTGGAAAGTTGGTCTCATCCTCTGAAGCTGAAAACCTTTTGATCATAACTGCTTCTGACCTAAAATTACCCACCATCACCATAAGATGCCTCTTGGGGACAAAGAAATAAATATAGTAAATATCTGATAGTAGATATGAAAACAAGTCCTCTCAGACATTATCTTAAATTAGACTAGGATAAAACTGTAACTTTTATATGTAAAAATATAACTTTTTCTTCTTATTTTGATGGGGTTGTTCTAGCTAATACTAAACAGTTGGAAAATATATCAAAGTAAAAGTGATGAAATAAATACAAATATTTTTAATGAATAAAAATTTTGGAATCAGATGAATGGTTACTTAGATGGTTGTTTCATCACCTGTTGTGATGGCAAAATTGGCGATTTTGTCTTAAAAGCAGATATGATCGTGTGTTCTTACATATGCTGGAGAGCAGAGACACTGCTGTGATTTGCAGACAGATTCTCTTCCTCTAGATATGTTTATACAGACAATATGTCTTAGCGTTTTTTGGATCCCAGGGGTACAAGACCTCAAAATTCCCTTTTTCATAGTCAGACCCCTAAAGCTATCATGAGTGTCTCGGTTTTATTGGTTGAATTCTAGTATCAAGATGATGTGAAATTTTAGCTACTGCGCCATACCTTGCAGATAAGAAATACTGGCCTCTAATATTTAAGATTTAATTTCAAAAGTTTCAGGTCATGCATGTGTGGGAAAATTTTTGTAAAATGTATCTGAAATTGTAAGTAAACTCTGCGTGAGACATTTGAGTGGAAAAAGAGGTCATTTATAAAAATTTTAAGTTAAAATGACTAAACAATCTGGAGTGAAGTAAATTACAGATGATCAAAAATGGAAGTTTGCTATTTGGCAACTTTAAACTGAATACTTTCCGTCAACAAATGCAGCTCTGAAACAGACATTTTCATGTGTACATATTAAAAGACATAAACTTTTGGCTAATATTACATATCCATTAAAATGGCCATAATATATGGCATCTCTAATTTGGAAAGGAATTTCAGATTCTTAGCCAAAAAAGAATCTCATTTGAACTTAACTTTTCAGTACTGTACATATGTCAGAGAGATGTGATCATTGAAACTCTAAAGGATATTTGTTTCTTTTAATAGCATAGCAGAAAATTAATGGCATGGGGGAGGGTGAAGTGACAATTTAACTTGATGCTTGATAGCTGTTTACTTATCATTGTGTGCCCAGAGTTCAATGTTCTGTAAAAGAAAGCGGGAAATAAAGAAACCACAACATTCATATGGCTTTTAGGAAACTTAAGACACATGGAAGAAAGTGCTTAGAAGGCCATTGAGATGTTTACAAAACAAATCATTTACATTTAACTTTTGTGTATGTAAAACCTGGAATGCCCACAAAGACAGAACCAAATTTAGCTATAAGAAATATTTTGGCATCAAAATGGTTAATAGTATTATAGCTTCAAAAGAGCCTATTGGCTCACCCTCAAGGATGCCCTGCAGTTGTTGTTAAAGTCATCAGATGAAGCTAGCCTTCTCAGCTAGCCTTTAGATTTGTCTGCTAACAGTAAAAATACTATAATAAATCGGTAACATATGTTGCCAGGCAAGGAAAAGTGATATAAATAAAGAGACTAGGAGACCCAAATCAAGTACAATGTGAAATGAATTTAACTTTCAGTCTATTCGTTGGCTAATTACCATTTGAAAAGTAATTTGAAAGTGTTACTGTTATTTGCTTATATTCTTCCTCTTTTTTTTTTTCCCTCTTCAGATTGCATTCTTACCCAAATTCTCTTCGTGATTGCCTGTTTTGCGGCTTTGGGGTAAGTCCCAGTTTTCCACAACCTTAAGAAAAAAAAAATGCATAACATAAAAGATGCCAAAAAGACTTGTGTCCTAATGTGTGGGTTTCGTGAAATATACATGGGTTCGTTGAGGAGGGGGGCGGCTAATGAAATAAAGAGAAGGGGTTTGTTTCTGCAAGAATCCAAGAGTGTGTGAAAGTGTGCATTGCAAACGAGTCTCCCATCAGGAAAGCCACCTCTGGAATGGAAATGACAAAGCTTGGAACACACACAATCAATTATTTTCACTAGCATTTAAAATATAGAAAACAAAATCTGCTTTGGGAATTGACTGAATATTTTATTTAGCTTTTTTATTGAGACATCCTTTGAAAAATGGCATAATATAAATAGTTTCACAAAGCAACAATATAATCAATCTCTAAACTAGAATATAAATCAAGGATTTCATTAACTGCTGGTAGCCCGTTTGAATTGTAGTCTTGTCCATAATGCCTATCTATCTATGTATGTCCAAGTTATATTAAAAACCTTTAAATGGCTTTGTAATATCAGCTACATCTAGCTATTATAATAATTAATGGTACTGTTTTATAAATCAATACATGTATTCTTGATAAATTCATATCCAGTTAATGGTGTAATTTAAATAAAAAATTAATGTAATAAAGGACATACAGAAATGGGCAGGAAATCTTTAAAGGTTAAGAGACAAATTTGTCTAAATTCATTTTTAACCTGTTTTGAAACAAGTTTATATTTGAACTCAGCAGAGATTTACCTTGTTTTTGTGAAACGAATCTTGTCATGTCTAATGGTATCTGGTATTGGATTTGTAAGGTATTTTCCTTTTTTAACTGCTGAGTTTTAATTGTGTACTTATTGTACTGTTGGGTGTCTTACTATCACTGCATTCTTGACTGTTCTTTAGAAAAAGAGAACAAAATGAACTAAAATCCTCCAACCAGTCATGTATTTTCAATACATGAATGAAATGTAAATGCTCTTTTAAAAAATATATATTACTAAAGGAACTGTGCTGAAAATCTCCAAAGTTATCCACAAATTTTATTTAGGGGGAAATCTGGCTGATTAGTTCAATGAATTTACATGTGTAAGAGCCCAGTGTTTTTACTGCTTTCACTGAATGAACATCCTAGGAATGTTAGAAAGAAAAGAAAAAAATGCATTGAAGAGTCCACAATGTGTTTTAACGCTGTACACGGGTGGAGAAACATTCTACAGAGAGAAGAGTGTATTATTGTTCTAATTTTAGAAATATATATCGAAGGTGTATTAAGGAGATTTGGAAAAACAACTGAATGTTGTAGGTGATCAAATACAACCTTAAATCATTCCAAATAAAATTTCATTCCATTTATAGAGTAAGCATTTTACACAAAATATCTTTCAGAATTATGCAGACCAGTCTGCCCTGCCATTCTCCGTGACATGGTGCAGAAATGTTACTTTAATCCACTGAGCTTTTTCTGACATTTTTCTTAACATTGCAAGCCTTATTTAGAGCAGCAAAGGAGATGTGTGCAGTTTCCTTTGACACTGATGGGTGTTTCAAAATGTTACAGGAGAGAGAGAGAGAGGGAGAGAGAGGAGAAAAGATTTGCTGCCAGTCACTTCATCAATAGAGCTACAGGAGCAATTACTATTTGTTAAAAGTTTCCATTTCAAATGAAGCTAAATTTTAAAGAAGCCTCATTCCTTTAGAAGAGCTGCTGTCTGGAAGAGGACAGGAGAGAACACACATTGGAGATTACATGTTAACGTGTACTCAAGTACTGGAATCATTTGAAACGTATTGTGTTTTTAGATGAAACCTACAGCAAAACCACTCCTAAGAGGCTTAATTTAGGTTTTATAGGAAGAACATAAAAAAGACCAGGTTACAACCACACACTGAAATATGGGGTACATTTTAAATATCTTCATTTAAAAACGTATGTTTATTTTCCCTCCTGGGATCACTAACGTGGATCTCGACAGAGAAAGCGAGGACATGCTACATTTAAAAAAATTATCTGTTAAAGGGATCACATTCCAAGACAGGTTTGAGCATTTTTATGACTACAGATAACCTCTTAATTATGTCGCTGCCTTCCACTTGTTAATCAGAGACATTCAGCACGTTAACCAGTGAATGGTTGCCTTTAGAAGACTACAGCATTTTTAAGGACTAGAAGCACTTTATTCCTATCATCATATCATTGCACGTATGATTTTAGCACCGCTAGGAACTTACCTGCTTGAAATACCAAAGACAAGGTCTACTTGCCTGTAATGATGCTGTTAATTACTTCAGACTACAGCTCATGAAAAATTTTAAGGACAGATAATTATACTTTTCTTGCCTCTCCCTGTCTGGCTCCTTCACCTCTCACACAATTCCTATTTGAACAATTTTAGTTGTCTTCTGTGGTCACCAATGTCTGAGATACTCAGAAACCCTTTCAGAGAGCAAGGTGTGAGTGGAGTAAATAAAATCATGTTTCACTGTTGGTTTATCAACCCTCTTAGGTAGTTTTCCTGCCAGCCAACCTGCGTGCTGTTAAGGCCCATAAAATTATGCAATAGTGACTTCTTTGGAGGTTCTTTAATCAGATAATGGCCGGTGTTAGGAGGGAAGAGCCCAGGGCGATGTTGCTGGCACTTAACACTGGGCTTGGTCATTACTTGTCTGGTAGAGACCAATAAACAGCTGATTACTATCCTATAAGGAGCCAATATTTTACATTTATCCTAGTTATTTTTTTCTTCTCTTTGCAACTTCTCATAACGACAAGCATTTGTCAAGAAGACCTAGGAGTAGTAACCTCACAGGCCCCTTAAAAATTAGAATTTTCCTAGCATGAAATGATGCCTTTTGTGAAATGGTGAGAATGATTTTGGTTTTTTACAAGAGCAGAGATTTGATTACTTTAAAGCCCATTTCTTTCAGATGTGGAGACCCCTGGACATCATCCCCCCTTCTCCTGGTCCCCTTCTCTCCTCTATGACAGGTTCACAGACTGCAACCAAGGGGTTTTAAAATGCAAATATTTATATTTGAGCTCTGGCAATAACAGAGTCAGTTTGCTTCCTCTGTTAGCCTGTGATAATTGATGCTTCATACCTGGAACTACGTTTCATTTCTCTCTTTACACATGAAGATATTATATAAATAAAAGATAACTTATGGAGAGGAAGCAGCCATTTGAAATAATAATCCTAAATTTGACTGGGTAATCTTTTAAGGCTTTAAGAGTCAGGGATGCAGATTTCCACACTTTTAAAGGAAACCTGATTATAATCAGGAAATGTGTGCATTTTTTGAAAGTCTATTGAATTTGAATGCCTGAGTGGGTCAAAAAAGAAAAAAAAAGGATTAAAGGAAGGCAGAAGAGAAAAAGGTGTGAATGTTACATATACTTTAAACTAAGGTATTCAACCTCATGTTTAGACTTCTTGTTACAACGTTACTGACTCTATATCAGAATATAATTTTTTCATGACCTATGTATATTGCAAAACAGTGGGTCTTATAAAATGCCTCTCCTGCCTGGGATCCGCGTCTTAGAATGAACGGTATACCCAGAACTGGATCCTAATTCACAATCTCATACAAAGCCAGGCAATTCTTGAGCCAAACAAACAAAGGGGGTGTAAGCAATTTCATTTATTTTGATAATCCTCCTCCGGCACAGGAGCCTTTTGCTGTCTTTGTCAAAGTGAATGACAACAATTTGGCCAACTCTCTCTGAGCTGCACTCAACAGTGACAGGCAAATTATCAGAGGCCCTGCACTTCTTATTATCAGAGGAGAAGTCATCAGGGGGACGCACGGAGGATACCTCTCCCTTGTCACTATTTGTCAGTGGGACAAGGGCCACTGCTATGGGTAGCTGACAGGTAATTTCAACAATAACAATTACTCC
Source organism: Oreotragus oreotragus (assembly GCA_006410675.1). Taxonomy (NCBI): domain Eukaryota; kingdom Metazoa; phylum Chordata; class Mammalia; order Artiodactyla; family Bovidae; genus Oreotragus; species Oreotragus oreotragus. The sequence continues at coordinate 437,597 of SJYX01009010.1, forward strand.
TATTACTGGTGTCATAAACAATTCGCCCAAGGCATGACAATAGCAAAGCTTTATAATTCAATGCCATATAAATAAATGCCAGCAGGTAACAAGTAATTTAGCTCCAATCAAGCTTTCACCCCAGCATTAATATTGTTATTGCAAGAAAATGGAAAATTGAAAAGAATTCAATATGTTAATGAATTAAGAGAGGTTCAAGGGCTAGACAAGAGGGGTTGAAAAGGGAAACCAAAATTATTATGGTATCATATTTGATGCCATGCTGGGGGCCTAACAGCAGTATAATTACTTTAAGATTAAGAAGGGGATCAAATGTGCTATTTGCCTCTGACTTCAGACCTGGGAAAAACATGACACAGCCTTTCAAAATCTGCCTCACTCCAATTTCTGAAGAATATAAGTAGAAATATGAGAATGTGTAATGTAGCATCTTGCTGACTTTTTGTTCCACCTGAAATATTTCATTGGAAACAGAGGCGCGAGTACCAGAGGAACATCTCCATCTGTTTAAGGAAACCGCATCAGCACCTGCTTCCTTTACATTAAGTCTCAGACTGAAACTATTGTAATAAGCTTATTTTTATCTGTGCTCAAGGTAGAGCTGAGAACTCCTCCCTGCTCTCCAGCTGTCCACTTTTCGGAAGTGGACTCAAGGATGCAGTCCCATCTTCCTCTGTGAAACTTCCTGATCAAACAAATTTGCAGTTTCACTATTTGTCCTGCAAGACAATGTGCCATCATGGTGACAGCAGTAAAAGAATGTGAAAATCTCTAATTAGGGGAGCTGCAGAGCAATTAACGCATGTCAAATTTCACTTCATCAAGTGCCACTCTAATTTTCCCTCTAAAAATTAATGGATTTTTTTTTTTCCTTTTGGTATGTGTGTGTGTCCCCTTAAGGCAATGTTGATTCAAATCTGCTCAAGATGCAGTGTTGCACAGCTAAGCATCTTCTTGATTACAATCCGCCACACTTCTAACTGCGCTCATTCTCACTGCCACGGATACTTTGTCAACAGTCAAATTACACCACGCTGATAACAATGCATAATGGTGTTCCTCCTCTGAGGCCCCTGGCAGGAGATGGGGTTCATAAAAATGTGATGTTTTCCTCTCAACTGTTTCTCAAGGAAGTTTGTATGACCAGGTCACTAGTTAGGCGTTCATTTTTTGAAATGAATTCGTTAATTTCAAGGAAAGGGGTGAAATGATGGCATATGAAAACAGCTCATTGAAAAAAGGAATCAGAAGAAGAATGAGGAATTGAAAATATCCGTGGCCAAAGTTTTGCTTAAACACTTTGTTCAAAGACATTTTCAAGAGCACTATTCTTGGTTAAATACCAGATTTTTTTTTTTTTTTCTTCTTTGCTTATGGGCTATAAACATTGGAAGCCTCTCTTGAACAGACAGTATTTAGATTATGAGAGAAGTTTGTTTAACTGCCATATTTGCCAGAATCCTCAAAACATCACAGGACACAGAAGATAAATGACTTTTTTTTAAGGTCAGGACTGTATATTCCAGATAAATGTTGATTCATTTTAACTATTTTTTATCCTAGTTGCTTGTTGCAGATCTGTGTCTGAGTCACCAGCCCATGCAAGGAATATTTCTCACTGAAAAAATGAAAGAAACACAGTGATTAGATGATCTTACTTTCAGTCTTTTTAGAGATCATTCAGATTTTATGTCTAAAACACAACCAGATCCAGAACAAAAAAGGGGAAATTAAACAAAATGCTTGATGTGTATCTTTGCAGATTGTTCAGGGAGTAGAGAACATTCACATGGATGACATTTCAGTTTTCTCATCATGTAAGTATATTTTTGGTTATGTTTTCTCTAATCATATTTAGTAAAATATCAAATTCATGGAATGTANCAGAGCAATTAACGCATGTCAAATTTCACTTCATCAAGTGCCACTCTAATTTTCCCTCTAAAAATTAATGGATTTTTTTTTTTCCTTTTGGTATGTGTGTGTGTCCCCTTAAGGCAATGTTGATTCAAATCTGCTCAAGATGCAGTGTTGCACAGCTAAGCATCTTCTTGATTACAATCCGCCACACTTCTAACTGCGCTCATTCTCACTGCCACGGATACTTTGTCAACAGTCAAATTACACCACGCTGATAACAATGCATAATGGTGTTCCTCCTCTGAGGCCCCTGGCAGGAGATGGGGTTCATAAAAATGTGATGTTTTCCTCTCAACTGTTTCTCAAGGAAGTTTGTATGACCAGGTCACTAGTTAGGCGTTCATTTTTTGAAATGAATTCGTTAATTTCAAGGAAAGGGGTGAAATGATGGCATATGAAAACAGCTCATTGAAAAAAGGAATCAGAAGAAGAATGAGGAATTGAAAATATCCGTGGCCAAAGTTTTGCTTAAACACTTTGTTCAAAGACATTTTCAAGAGCACTATTCTTGGTTAAATACCAGATTTTTTTTTTTTTTTCTTCTTTACTTATGGGCTATAAACATTGGAAGCCTCTCTTGAACAGACAGTATTTAGATTATGAGAGAAGTTTGTTTAACTGCCATATTTGCCAGAATCCTCAAAACATCACAGGACACAGAAGATAAATGACTTTTTTTTAAGGTCAGGACTGTATATTCCAGATAAATGTTGATTCATTTTAACTATTTTTTATCCTAGTTGCTTGTTGCAGATCTGTGTCTGAGTCACCAGCCCATGCAAGGAATATTTCTCACTGAAAAAATGAAAGAAACACAGTGATTAGATGATCTTACTTTCAGTCTTTTTAGAGATCATTCAGATTTTATGTCTAAAACACAACCAGATCCAGAACAAAAAAGGGGAAATTAAACAAAATGCTTGATGTGTATCTTTGCAGATTGTTCAGGGAGTAGAGAACATTCACATGGATGACATTTCAGTTTTCTCATCATGTAAGTATATTTTTGGTTATGTTTTCTCTAATCATATTTAGTAAAATATCAAATTCATGGAATGTACACTTCATTTTTAAAAATTCACAAGTTGAGTCCAACTTTTCATTCACTGACAACTAACTTGAAAATCTAAAATTGGATATTTTGAGGTTTGTATTTCCAAATATCAACAATTTTTTCCTTCTCATAAGGCATGTTCTTAAGTGGTCTATTTCAAACAAAAGAAAATGACATTCCACTTTCAGCTAGCAAATGTTAGATTCTCTCAAAGCTGATTGGGGACTCACTTGGAAGTTTTGCCATTAGAGTCACACAAATTGAATTATATTCATCTTTCCCAAATACCGTCCTTCAAACTCTATAAATATAGCAACACTAGGTTTCAAGTTTCATGTGACATGTTTACAAATAAAGGTATCTCGGGGGTGGGGGGGAAACAACAAGCTCTTTGTACTTCAGAAGGACAAAAACCTGGAACAATCTCATATTAAAACATTAACAAAGGACTGTAAAGGGAAATGTAAAGGGATAAAACTTGATTATATAATGCAATCCAGCAGTAATCAATTTTACCTTCAATATCTTGCTTTTGTTTTCCAAATGCTAAATAAACAATACATAATGCCTCCCTCATCAGCCAAACCATGGAGGCTCTGTGCTCAAATAACAGGAAACATATTCAATTTTCCTAACAGAAGACAGTTCATTAAGCTGTGCCACATCAAATAAAACTTTAATTTCTCCAGCATCAGAGTCGCAGTGAAAGCAATTGAAGAGGATGCGCCATATGGTACTTCTCTCAGCAAGCCCATGTTGCTCATTCCCCCGAAGTTCCTAATTCTGCTCCCCGGACCTGCGTAATATAGATAATGCGCTCCGAGAGCAGCAACCATGCGCTATCTAGTGTGCACTTCTAATACTGTACTTAATGGGAAATAATGAATCATAAAGGCCTAGAGAAGACGGCTTTTGCTAACCTAAATCTCAGCTGTAATTTCATTGTTCTGTGCCTAAGATGCTGTTTGCCCTTTCCAAACAACAGCAGTTGAGCATAATTATGCTGCCTCAAACCTGGGCTGGCAAAAGCATCTCTAATAGAACCCAGTTTCTCTTAACTCCTGGATTTCTGAATGTAATGATGTGCTGATGCAGGCACGGAGATAACTAAGCATGTGTTGTTTCCAAACCCAAAGAAACATTTTCTCCTCCTGCTCTTTGGTCAGACTGCTCAGTGCTTTATATTTCCTCCTCCACTCCCTCCTCCCCCCACCCCCAACCCATGCAACAGGAGTGGCATGATTAAAAATGAGGAGATTTTCTTGTTATTAGCAAATTTGACATTTGCCTGATGAAATGCACATAAAATGTGAAAGCTCCACAGTACTCAGAAGAAATGTCTCTGCTCCAATCCAGGCAACCAAGATGAAATAATTTAGGTAAAGGACTGTACATCTTTACTCAGAATGTGAAGATTGGATTATAAATGAAAACCAAATATTGCAGAGCTTTTAGAGTGATGGTATTTTGATACATGTGAAGTGTCTAGTCTTACATCTCTCACCTTAACTGCTTTGATTATTAACCTAAACATCATACATATGTTCATGTGCAGCAATTTCTCTGTCCTGGGTCTAGCCTGTCTTCCGGCAAGAGACTGGGATTGGGGCTTAATTCCTTTAAAGGAAAAAAAAAAAATGTTTCTATTCCCCACCCTGCCCCCACCGCTTCCCCCACAAATAGGTTAATGAATTTAGCTTTTCCATTTTTAAAGCTCACCAAATCAATATTTTCCCAACACAATGCTAATTGAAAATACCATCAAATAACACTGTGGCTATATATTAAAAACATATTTTAATAGTTTTGTTTGTCTTGCTACCATATGAGCCAAGGATGGTTGAATTAAAAGGAGACTTTTGAAAGTTAGAGATAGCCTTTTTAAAGCTTATTAAAATCAGCAGGTTACATGCCTATCTCTGAATTAGCTCTACACACTTGATTGCCATCTTTAACACTAGTTGTTTGGTGTTGCTCTGTGGTGGCTCAAAGCGGATTCCTACTAGTTATTAACTTGAAATCTCTTTTCATTGAAATAAAAAAAAAATTTCTGGTCTGTGGAAGAAACAGTCACCAAAAGAGAGAGGCCTATGAAACTATGAAAAGACCAACAGGTAAAAGAAGGACAGTCACGTCTAAAACACACTCAGGAAAAAAAATCATGACAACAACACAGAAGCAGTCCATTGATTATATTTCATGAATGCCTTAAAACAAATGTTTAAACAGTTTTCTGAAACAGTGCAGAAAACCCCTGCATGCTCCACTGGCTTGCAATGACAATGGCCTATTGCAATGTAAAACACACTGGAGAATAAAAAGGTGCTTTTTGTTACCATTTTATCAAAGCTGTTCATCTTCGAGCTGCAGGCAGCATTTTGCTGGAATTGCAGATATTTCTCTGTCCAGGCTCCTTTGTTTGTGCATCTCATTTGCATATATTTATCTCCAGCTGAGGGTGCTTTCTGCTCATTAAGGCCTCCCTTCCCATTATTTCATAAGCCAGCTGCTGAGAGAGATTTCACCTGTGGTGACTGAGAAAAGAGGGGTGAAAAACTAAATTCTTCATAAAAAGGAAATCTTCTGAGTCTCTTCCCCTATAAATGGGCACCATTTGTGTTAAACAGCCTCTTGTCATGATAGATGCCTCTGGAGGTCAGGGGTTAAAGTTGATTTGAAGGTCAGCAGTAAAACAACAGACAAACCAGACGCCAAACTGGTTCCTTAGCTGTCGGTGGGAGCTGTGGTACAAACAGGTCTTGAACCTTTTTCAACCTCTAATAAAACAGGGGATGAATCTGAAGTGGATCAACCAGGCCCCTGAGGCAGCAGCACAGAAAACAGAAATAATATCAATATCAGGCAGCCACAGGAAACAATGGGGCATTTCTCCGTGCTCCATGCATGCTGCTATTGTTTCAAGGGCTGGGGAATTAATTCCACTTATTTATTTAAGGCGTGTCAACTCACTGCCTAAACCTGTTTCAGTGTCAAGATGAATAAAACTTTTATGGCTCATAAAATAGAGCCATTCATCTCAATGCTCTTTGTGGTGCATGTTTTTTTTTTTTTTCCTGGCATACTGAGTTAGGCCTCTGCTCCTAAATGGTTACATCTGAACTGTTGCTGCGATCCACACCATATTAGAGAAAAAAATGATTTCGCCGGCAAATGGATCTCAACAGAAATGACACAGAAAAGCATTTTAGCTGCGATGAAATAGTCCCCAAATTCCTCCCAAATCCTCATCATGCGCTTGCATCTGTTTTGAGCATGCATTATTGACAAAGCAGAAGTTGTGTTATTTTAGGGGAAAGTTAAAAAATGATAGTAATAAAAAGTTAGTTTTCTAGAATATCACGTATTTCATTTGACTTTAGAAATGCAACCTGGTTAGGAGAGCTGCTTCCCTTTCATCACCTTTGGCCCAAGTTTTCACTGCTGTGTACTCAGTTTGCACCGACAGAATAATTCTAGTGCCTTCTTTAGCTCTACTGCTTTGAATTTTAATTTTGAACAGAAAATGCCAAACATAAATAGAAAATAGACATTTCAGCGTATTTTTGGATCATACAATTTTTCAAAGTTCGGTTGTAGAGTCAGTTTTCCTTTTTATTTCCAACTCATGACTTTAATAATAATGTAATCCTCACAAACAAATCAACATTTATGAAGTGCCACAACCAGTGCTAAGCACACACGTGTTCTCATGCAATTATTAGTGCTAGTTTAATCCAAGTCACACAAACCCGTTTAGAATAGTAAGAATACTCTTTGGGATCCAGAGCATACCTTAGAAAAGAAAATAGTCCAGTCAAGCAATATCATTCTAGCAGATGCTTCAACAGGGAACATCATATGAACCATATTGCTTGGTATTAAAATGAGCAAAAGGAAACCATTCCATGGTATTTCACAGATTCTCCAATCATGGGTTAAATCACGTACACCACAGCTCTCTGCTCTGTTACAATGTAAATTGATTTGTGGATGAGCCACTTACTGTGTTGTCTGAGTTGCTTTGCTTTGGAGGTCTCCAGTGAATATTGTAGCCTTTACTTATGGATGCCAGATTATTTCTAATTCAGTCAGTCAGTAGGCCAGTTTTTCTGCATGCACTCAGGTTTTTCCAGCAAGTAGATTATTTGAGAATGGCCCAGACAGAAGTTGTACTTTCACATTCGGTTCATGGGTAAAGATGCCACCCTGGGGGTGTGGGGTTCAGTTTTTGGGTGCCAAGCACTGCTTAAGGTATGATATGAGGGGGAGGCAGAAGTAAAGATCGTTGCGGACTCTTTCCCGTTTGAACTGGGGCGTGGACCAGAGCTCTGCATGGGGGTGGTCCCTTTACCAAGCACTCCTGTTTGAAAATGGAATTGCTTTCAAGTGGCCACCAGACCCTGAGAAAAATATTTCAACTCACAATTGATTAGGTTTTGGTAATCGACGGCAATGTGTTCTCATTTAAGCATGGAGCAGGAGATTTTTCTTCGATGACCCTTTACAGTTTAAAGAATGCAAGCAGTCCTGCTTCACACAAGAAATACAAGTTGTGGTTGGAGAAATTTTCTGACTTATTGAAGGCAGTTTATATCCGTCTCTTTGTACACCCTCTGCCTTCCCAAAGCATTTTATAGCTCCCTCTGTATCTGAGTTGCCAATTTTCTCTCAGACCTTCCACATTACATTTAACCCCACTCCCACCCCCCAACCTAGGCCCTCCCAGTAACCAGCGAAAACGCAGTTTACTCCCCCACCAGGCCTGCACTCCGTCTCACGTTCTACTTTTGCTCTAATCTGATCCCTACTTCTTAAGCTTGGCCAAACAGTTAAACATGTTAAGTGCTAGCAAGGCCTTCCACCTCCCCCTCATATCTGTCTCTGTTTATGGAATGGGCCTGGTTTCCTCCTCTTCTCCTTCAGCCCAGGGTCTTCAGGTCAGAACACTGTAAATACACACAGCTCTGGCCCGACCCATAAATCTGAGCAAAGGGCAGGCGTATATATTCAGATAAGCATGGGTCTGGGGCGGGCCCTTGGAAGGAACAAGAACTAGTGAATCTGATGCTCTGCAGCCATGCTCTTGAGACGAGAACTGAACAGGCCAAGAATCTTTAGTGTGGAGAGGAAAAGATTTTTGTCTCGAAACGTCTTTCCTTATTTCTGAAGGATGAGGTTGGCACTGCTTCCTCCTTTTAATTTTTTTTTTTTTTACTTTTTCCGTATTGGTTATACTCATATCCTTACTGAATATATTATCTTCAAGGCAATCAAATTAAACAATAAATTTAATTTATTTATTTCTGATGTCTTTCTTCCTTCTTAAGTGTATTGGTTTGTGTTTTGAACTCTGTGTATGTATGCTCTGTGTGTGTGTGTGTGTATATGTGTGTGGTAAATGAGTCCTTTTCCTAGAAATTCTATTCTACTGTAATTTTTCAGATCTAAAGGTCTCTTCCTAAATAACCATGCTGTTAGTCACCACATTGAATCCTCAAATAAAATATGTCTGAAGGAGTTGGGAATGACAAAGTGATAAATAAATGCATACATGGCCTTCAATCTTTAACGTTTCTACTTTATTAACAAGTTCAAGTCTTTTCTCTTGAATTTTCAAATCTCAAAGTTTTCTATGATTCAAGAAAGACTGTCCTTCTTGGGACATGTGTCCCCTGTGGAGAAATATACTGTCATAATGGAAAGTCTTGAACATGATGACCATGGCTGAAAACATACCTTCTACCGTTCATCTGGCCTGATTCTGCTTCAGAGGTGATGAGCCACACCACACACTTGCCTCAGTCACTTAAGAATCTAGGAAATGTATGACGGCCTAGAGGGGTAGGATGGGGGAGAGGAGGAAGGGACCAAGAGGGAGGGGATACATGTATAGTTATGACTGATTCGCATTGTTGTAAGGCAGAAACTAACATTGTAAAGCTGTTTTCCTAAAAGTTAAAAAATAAAAAAAAGAAGAATCTGGGAAATGTGGCACTTGCTTTGTTTTCAGTCAATGTTTTAAATTTTATCAGGTACATATATAGAATTAAAAGTTTTTTTCATATATAGAATTTTTATCTCATTTCTCTAGGTTATTTTTTGTCAAACAAAGAACTGATTTTCTTTTTTTAAGCCCAATTCATATTCCTCAAAAGGACCTTCTTGGGTTGAAATGTTAGTGACAATTCCATGTAGGTAAGAGAATTTTATGGGAAAAACTGCCAAGAGAGTAACTGGGCTGGCTGCCCAGACTGTTCGCTGCATTCTAGCCTTGCCTTAGACAAATCCTTACATGGAAACAGTCATAATAATGATCACCACTAATTGAGCACTTACTTTTGGAAAGCAACCTGTCAGGTACTTTAGATACATATTAACCTTTTTTTTTTTTTTTTTCATTCTCGATGGGTAGTTTTTTTTTTTTTAATTTTTATTTTTAATTGGAGGATAACATTTATAACCTAGATAGTATATTCAAAAACAGAGATGTTACTTTGCCGACTAAGGTCCGTCTAGTCAAGGCTATGGTTTTTCCAGTGGTCATGTATGGATGTGAGAGTTGGACTGTGAAGAAGGCTGAGTGCCGAAGAATTGATGCTGTTGAACTGTGGTGTTGGAGAAGACTCTTGAGAGTCCCTTGGTCTGCAAGGAGATCCAACCAGTCCATTCTGAAGGAGATCAACCCTGAGATTTCTTTGGAAGGAATGATGCTAAAGCTGAAACTCCAGTACTTTGACCACCTCATGCGAAGAGTTGCCTCATTGGAAAAGACTCTGATGCTGGGAGGGACTGGGGGCAGGAGGAGAAGGGGACGACCGAGGATGAGATGGCTGGATGGCATCACGGACTCAATGGATGTGAGTCTGAGTGAACTCCAGGAGTTGGTGATGGAGAGGGAGGCCTGGTGTGCTGCGATTCATGGGGTCACAAAGAGTCGGACACGACTGAGTGACTGAACTGAACTGAACTGAACCTTTATAATAACATGGCAAATGAAGTATTGTAATCTCCATTTGTGAATGAAAAACTCTGATTGGAAAAGTGAAGGCATATCTCCTAGAACAAAGATTTAAGCTTAGAATTCAAACATGAGTGCGACCCCAGAGTCCTCAGTTCTGAACTGCCTCTTGTGGCCTCAGGTTCTCCTCTTCAGGATGTGGGTCTTGGGTGAAACGGTGTCGATTTAGCAGGGTATTCTGCGTCTGGGTTGATTTTCTCTGTCCACGCCTCTCCTGAAGCCTAGGCCTGACCTTTTCAACAGCCTTCTGGTGTCATGGCCTGGCTATCACAGAACTCCTGCAGTCCATGTCTAAGACTGAATTCATTGATTTCTCACTCAACCTGCTTCTTTGTGATCCATGTGGTATTTCCTGGGAGCACCACTGTCTGCTCCACTCTGTAGTTCAGGCTCTAGGCTCTCTCTTGCTGCCTCACCTCATTCCCTTCTCACCTGCCATGATCATCAGCTGGCCTGGCAGAGCTGTGACAAGTGCAGAGGGCATTACTGTCTCACTCCCTGGGTCTGCATCTGGCTCCTCTATTTACCAGCAGTGCAGCATTGCACTGGAGAGGGAAATGGCAACCCACTCCAGTATTCTTGCTGGGAAATTCCATGGATAGAGGAGTGTGGTGGGCTATACAGTCCATGGGGTTGTACAGAGTTAAAGACGACTTAAGTGACTTAACACGTATGCACACAGCATTGCACAACGTACTTTACTCTTATGTACCTTTATCTTTTCATCTGTAAAATGGGTCCCAAAATACTACTTATTTCATAAAGTAGCCTAGTTCAGACCCCTGGTATTGCTTCACCTAACTGTTACAACAGCCTTCGGGCTGGTTTCTCTCCTTCTTGTCATCCGGCCTCCTCACTTCCACCAGAGTTAGCATTATAAAATAATACCTATGATACCCTCCTGCGTAAAAGTCTCTGCCTGCCTGTTGCCCTCAAGCCTAACTATGGAGTTAGGCAAAGTCTTTGTAATCCCCTGCCAACTAGCCTTTCCCGGATTATTTTCCATCATGTCCCCCTAAGCAATCTGCACTCTGGTGACAAAAAAATTATACATATGATATGCTCTTGAGCCTCCAGACTTCTGACCATGTTGTGCCCCCCTACCAGCAATGCCCTTCCTTCCATTTCTGCCTAGTGATGGGCACTGATCTTGTATATCTCAGTTCAAAAGTTACCTATTTTTTAGGGCAGCACACATTGAGTTAGTCACATGTAGAGTGTATTTGTTCTGTTTCAGAATCTAACATGTTGAACAGTGGAATGACAGGCATTGTCATCATAATGTTGTAACCATTTGACTGTGAACGCCTGTGGGCAGAGACAGTATATTTTTCAACTCTGTATCTTTTGTTCTAGAGTCTCACATATAGTGGGACTCCTCCCCCAAATTTTGATTAATTTATAAAATGGCATTCCTCACCCTAAATATGACTTAAAGTAAATGTGAATCAAATGCTTGCAATGCTGTTAATTGAATTAAGTCTTGTTAACTTGGATGAGGCAGTGAACTTGTGACAAAATTAAATTAAAAACTCAAGAGAATTTAGGAGCCTGGGATTAACAGATACAAACTGTGATATACAAAACAGATAAATGGCAAGGACCTATTGTGTAGCACAGGGGACTATATTCAATATCTTATAATAGCCTATAAGGGAAAAAGAATCTGAAAAAGCTACACATATATGTATATAATATATACATATAACTGAACCACTTTATTATAAATCTGAAACCAATACATTATAAATCAACTATACGTCAATAAAAAACTCCAGTGCAACTGTATTGTTCTTACAGTCTCCAAAATGAAGCCATCCTGGTTTTTCCTAGTACACATGTTGCTGCTGCTGCTGCTGCTGCTGCCAAGTCGCTTCAGTTGTGTCCGACTCTGTGTGACCCCATAGATGGCAGCCCACCAGGCNTCAATAAAAAACTCCAGTGCAACTGTATTGTTCTTACAGTCTCCAAAATGAAGCCATCCTGGTTTTTCCTAGTACACATGTTGCTGCTGCTGCTGCTGCTGCTGCCAAGTCGCTTCAGTTGTGTCCGACTCTGTGTGACCCCATAGATGGCAGCCCACCAGGCTTTCCTGTCCCTGGGATTCTCCAGGCAAGAGTACTGGAGTGGGGTGCTATTGTCTTCTCCGAGTTCACATGTTAAATAGTACATTTTTCTGGCATGTTAAGAAAATGGAAATTCTTCAGAATATCAGTGAGGTCTCTATGTTTAATATAGCTCACTACCAGTTTTTGCTTATCTGCCCTTACTCTAGGCATAATATTTTATGGGAGGCAGTGTATGGATAAGGACACAGCCATAGGCTTGGGAGCTGGAAGGCCTGGGTGCTGCCACCTACAAGTTGTCTAATTGTTGGCAACAGTTTTCCCAGGGCCTGTCCTCTTATCTGGAAAGTGGGCATCACAGTAACATCTACCACAGAAAGTACTATGAATATCCAATGAGTTAGTGCTTCCACATACTTAGGTAAATGCCAGGCTTACAATAAATGCTCAATAAAAATGTTAAATATGTTAGCCAGTTGGTGTTTACAGGCGAGGTGCCTGAAATTCTGGTAGAAGAGTGAGGGTGATTCCATCACCAGAGCACAGTGCAGAGAGCTTGGGGCGATAGGGAGTGGGCCCATTCACCTGTGCCAGAACTAGTTATCCATTCAGACATCGTTCTAGCACTCCAGCAGTTTAGCATTTTATCATATGACACATAGAGCTAAATCTAGGGGAAAACAAATTTTAATTTAGCAGTTAGGGCAGTTGGCTCCAGAATTGTTCTGCCTGGGTTAAAATCCTAGCTCTATGACACGCTGGTCATGTAACCTTGGGAGAATGTTTTCTTTTTTTTTTTTAATTTTATTTTAAGTTGAAAGATAATTACTTTACAGCATTGTGATGGCTTCTGCCATACAACAGCATCAGCCATAGGTAGCCATATGTCCTAAGTTCAAGCCTTCTCATCTGGCGAATGACAGGGAAAAAAGTCTAATTTTAATACTTTACCTGTTGTAAGAATTAAATAAAAACAACTTGACATGCTTCTTATAGTGCTTGTTGCATAGTGAGAGCTTCAGATCTGTTAATCGCTGTTTTCTTGTTGAAAGTATCATAATGTTTTAGTATATGATGTGCTTCTTAAATTTACTATGAAATATATCAAACCTGTGCCCTGCATTTTTCATTCAATGGATGCAACTGGACGGATGTGTGTAGCTCCCATTCCATCAGGTTCACTGCTATACAGCATTTTATTATACCAGCACCTCACAATTAATTTTGTTACTTTTTAATATTGATGGGCATCTAGACTGTTACTGATTGGTTTCTATTACAAACACTGCTGCATGGAACATCCTCATTCCACGTGCTTTGGTGCACATGTGAACGACTGACAGACTTTGTTTAGGGAATTAAACTTGGGGATGAAATTGTAGGACGTGTGAATATTCAGTTTACTGTGCTGTGCTTAGTCCCTGTCGTGTCAGACTCTCTGTGACAGCGTGGACTGTAGCTCGCCAGATTCTCCTGTCCATGAGGATTCTCCAGGCAAGAATGATATAGTGGGTTGCCATGCCCTCCTCCAGGGGATCTTCCCAACCCAGGAATTGAACCAGGGTTTCCTGTGTTGCAGGCAGATTCTTTACCAGCTGAGCTACCAGGGAAGTCCATTCAAATTTACTAGATGTCGTAAACTCTCTTCTAAGTAGCAGCTCATGAAGGATTTTCTGACAGATGATTTTTACAAATGTATTTTGGATCTTCATAAAAATTGCTCTGTCATAGACAGTCTACAAAATTTTATGCTTTCAGTGTAAAATCCGAATCACTTCCTTCTTTTTGTATTCTTACTCTCATGTGGTCCCCCTGTAACGGCCAACAGAATACCGTAAAAGTGATTGTTCTTGTTTAGTTGCTAAGTCGTGTCTGACTCTTTACGACCCCATGGACTGTAGCCGTCCAGGCTCCTTCCATCCATGAGACTTCCCGGGTAAGAATACAGGGAATCCTTCTTAAGGGGATCTTCTCACCCCAGGGACTGAAATTGCCTCTCCTGCACTGGCAGGTGAATTCTTTATCACTGAACCACCAGAGAAGTCAAACTGATGGAACAGGTAACAAAAAACTTGCTTCTGTTTGGGATTCCTTGATAACTCAATTGGTAAAGAATATGCTTGCAATGCAGGAGACCCTGGTTCAATTCCTGGATCTGGAAGATACCCTGAATAAAGGAAAGGCTACCCATTCCAGTATTCTTGCCTGGAGAATTCTCTCCCAAAGAGTCGGACACTACTGAGCAACTTTCACTTTCGCTTCTCTCTTTGTGGCATCCCTTCTCTTTCTGTCACTTTTGCATCTCTTTTGCAGCCTACAGTCAGTATAAAACCAACTCTACAGGGACTTAAAGAGTTGAAGTTGCCATCTCTCAGTTGGATTATGGAGGGTTTTGTTTTCTTCAATAAACTTTTTCTGTACTATGTAAGATCTTTCTAACAGACTTGTGTTACTACTTTTATTATTAGGAAAATATATTTAACACTTGGGGAAATTATTATTGATTTACTTTTAGCATTACAGAGAACTGAGGACCACAAAATTCTACCTTCAAATTGGAACAAGCCATCTTACCGAGCAGATGCCAACAGCAGAGCATCTGTAAAGGTTCTGGATGCTGCTTCAGTTTGGTTGACTTCCTTCTAAATCATCTTGGTGTTTTTGGCACTGGGGATGGGTTTTGTGAAAGACAATTTTTCCGTGGGGCGAGGGTGGAGTGGGGTTGGTTTCCAGGAGATTCAAGCACGGTAGGGTTCCCTTCTATGGGAATTAATGCTGCTGCTGATCTGCAAGGAGGCAGAGTTTAGGTGGAAACATGAATGGTGGACAGCAACTGTAAATGCAGATAAAGCTGTGATTGCTTGCCCACCGCTCACCGTCTGCTGTGCAGCCCGGTTCCAGCTGGGGACCCCTGTTTTAGTGTACTTATTCTGTTATTTATATTCTGTATACATTTCCAATGTATACTGTGTTTCTATCTTCATGCTTTATTGCTATTGTGTTTTCCCTTTCAGACCATCAGCTCTGTGAGGACAGCTGCTGTCTTTCTAACTTACCATCCTTTCTGCAGTCCTTAGAGCAGAGTAGGTACTTACTAATCACTTGAGGAATGACTAAATTGTTCAAACTACACAAGAAAAAGAGGAGAACCAGGAGCAGGAAAATCATTTCAAACAAAGTTCTATCCCAGGTGAGACTATTGACAATTTGGGGTGCTGTTCTCACTACCAAGTGCCACTGAGGACAGACACCAGGTGTCACCTGAGTGCCCAAGGTCAGCGCCAGGTGGAAATTCAGAGAAACTTCCTGTGAGGGTATTCAGTCAGTGCCAAGGAAAGAGACTGGGGCAGTTTTCTGAACTCCACTGGGGCAACCAAGAAGAAGGGGCTTGTAATTGAATCTTCAGAATTCACAGTAAATCATCGTGGCCTCTAGGTCTATTTGAACCATCTAAGACTGAATCACATTTACTTCTTAAAACGAGGAACTATTTTGTTTTTATCATGTACAAAATACTGATCACAAATACTTCAGGCAATAAGAAAAAATATTATCAGTTATGGTAAACACTGGAAATTTATAATTTGGTGACTTCATAAAGATCTGATCATTCCAACATCACGTTTCCAATCACTCTTTTTTAAGCACTCCATTTATAGGGAATCATGTAGCCAGAATTTATTGTTTGTTTAGATTTTTCCCAGTGCCCTCATCGCTGAGGTCTCTGGTTGCATGTGTAGAAGATTAAGAGATACAATAAACTAAAAAGAATAGACCTAGAAATACATACTAGATCTGGGCCAAACTAAATCAATATGTCCGCTTCCAAATCCTGGAGTTCAACAAGAACAAAAACTCTTACATATAAAAGAAGTAAAATTTTCATAAGAAAGAGATTCAGCCTTAATTTGATCTGTTTGCCCAACTTGAACAGATGTTTGATCTAGAAGCCAGTATTCATAATTATTTTTATATTTTCCAATTATACTTTTGAAAATAATATGGGCCACAAAGAAGCACAACCAAGGAATTAAAATTCCCCCAGATGTGAATTAAGGCCAAGGCATGGGTTTTCAACTCAGAACAAATTATCTTAAAATCCTGTTTGCAACTACTACTAATAAAATTAATATTTTAATTAATAAGAATAATGAACTTATTATTTGTTATAAATTATATATTATCTATTATAAATTATATATTAATATGCATATAAATTCGGGGAAGGCAATGGCACCCCACCCCAGTACTCTTGCCTGGAAAATCCAATGGACGGAGTAGCCTGGTGGGCTGCAGTCCATGGGGTCGCTAACGGTCGGACAGACTGAGCGACTTCACTTTCACTTTTCTCTTTCATGCATTGGAGAAGGAAATGGCAACCCACTCCAGTGTTCTTGCCTGGAGAATCTCAGGGATGGGGGAGTCTGGTGGGCTGCCGTCTATGGGGTCACACAGAGTCGGACACGACTGAAGTGACTTAGCAGCAGCATACATATAAATTATAAATTAATAAAATAAAAATGAACTACAGCTAAATGCAGCTCTTCTCAGTATCAGGTTAAAAGCCCAGTTCCCTGGGTTTAATTTCTTGTTTTGTGATGGTAGACAGATTGCTCCATCTCTTTACAACTCAGTTTTCTCACTTGTAAAATGGGGACAATAATAGTATCTGTCTCTTTGAGAGTCTGTGAGACTCCCATAAGTCAATGCATGTGCTGCATACAGAATAAGAACTGAATAAATATTGACTGTGATTATTGAACAGTGAGATAAAGCACCTGCCTATTGTTAGGAATGGTCTTACCTTCTTTTGTTTTGACAAGAGAACCCCTGGTCCATCTCTGCAGCCTCAGTCACTCTTGGCTTCGGGGGTCCCTTTCCTCCTCCCCTCTGAGAATGCGTCACTTCCTCTTCTCTTGGCCAGATCTGACTCACTTTGACTGACCCCTTAATAGGGGTAGGTTAGTGCCAGAAAATGACTCAAGGCTAATTCCTCTGGAAATTAGTGTTTTTTTTTTGTTGTTAAATTTCCTGACACTGTAGAATTAGCAAGAGCAATAGAGAAGACCTGATGAATCTTAGAAATCTATAAGAAAATAAGAGCAACCTTTGCAAATGCTTCTCTTCCTAAAATAAACCTCTTCAAACATTTCTGTCCCAGAGCGCCTGTGATGGAGTATCCCACGTGGCTGTCACTCTCCCAAAAGGAGAACAAAACAAAAATTCCCTGTGAAGGATCATATTGACATGAAATGTGCATCCAGAAACTGAATACAGCTCTGTTCCCTTCTGGCAGCTCTGAAGGAAGAAGCCAGTTGTCAGTCCTGTTTCTCTTCCACTTGCCACGTTGTCATGGCAAAGGTCTTCAGTAGACAGAGGTCTCCAGGCACAGCGCAAACCAACGTCCTGGCCTTCAACCCATGATTCTGTCCTGTGGGCCAGTCACGTCAATTCCCAAGCCTCAGCGGTCTTGGCACCATTATGCCAGCCCAACAACCATGGCTATATCCAAGTAGGGACATGGTTCAGGTGGCATTGTAATGTCCCACCCATCTTAAATCTATGACTTCGTTTACTTGTTTCACTGTGAGAACACTGTAACATCTCCTCCCAATTGTAACATCTTTAAAATCCAAGTAGGAAAAGGAGTACGTCAAGGCTGTATATTGTCTCCCTGCTTATTTAACTTATATGCAGAGTACATCATGAGAAACGCTGGACTGGGAGAAACACAAGCTGGAATCAAGATTGCCGGGAGAAATATCAATAACCTCAGATATGCTGATGACACCACCCTTATGGCAGAAAGTGAGGAGGAGCTAAAAAGCCTCTTGATGAAAGTGAAAGAGGAGAGCGAAAAAGTTGGCTTAAAGCTCAACATTCAGAAAACGAAGATCATGGCATCCGGTCTGATCACTTCCTGGGAAATAGATGGAGAAACAGTGGAAACAGTGTCAGACTTTATTTTTTTGGGCTCCAAAATCACTGCAGATGGTGACTGCAGCCATGAAATTAAAAGACGCTTACTCCTTGGAAGAAAAGTTATGACCAACGTGGATAGTAT